>PVHP010004156.1:0-74079 GCA_004024765.1 Zapus hudsonius | reverse complement strand
CATGGAGGGAATTATAGGAATCCTCTTCACTTGCACCAAGTTACTGGTGCTGATCTAATGCTACTGTTTGGTTGGTGGCTGGACATTAATATCAAGTTGTTAAGGGAAGGCAAGGTGGCACAAAGGCTTGCAGGCAAGAGAGCTGTCATTGCTGCATTGATTTCATTCTCTAATAAAAACATTGAGAACCATGAAAGCCCTACACTGCATTCTTTTGACTGCAAGGTAATATTGTCTCAGACTTCATTATTATTTATAGATATGCTCTGTACGGGTTAATAAATCATAACAATAAGCTTTGGCATTGTAGGTCATCCTATTAAGAAGAACCATGATATTAGACATTAGACTTAACAGGTTTCTTAAGGATCTCCTGCTGGGTTTATCCACAGAAGTTGCAGTACCAGGTGACTCCTGCACATCCTGGCTTCATGACGAGATCTGTTGAGACTGGAATCATTGGCAAAATAATCCTTTTAGCATGCTTCCAGAAACAATAACCTCTCCATAAACAAGAGGAGTATAATCACAGGAGTCAATACTGGTGGAAATACATCAAAGTCTCATGACTGAATGAACTGATTAGATTCTAACACAATAATATTACTATTAACTAGAGTTACCATGAACAGAGAGGAGAGAGAGAGAGAGTGAGAGAAAGAGAGAGAGAGAGAAAGAGAGAGAATGATGAAGTTTATACCTACCAATTTCCTGGCATCATGATGGCTGAAATAGTGTCAATATATCTTTGTTTAGAGAGAGTCTAGGCAAGCAAGGCATAACATGGAGGATGTTATACCCTAACATTGTTTTTAAGTCATGTAGATAGAGTAACTTTGCACAAGTCAGTGAATCTAACGCTGTTATTTTACCCATTAAAAAGAAATAATGCAATGCCTTCGCTGTCTCTTTATCGTCTTGTGGGGATTGCATAAAACTATCTTTTCACAGGGAGCTTGGTGGTTAATATGTTTTACTATATTAGAAAGGCAACAAGAGTTCAGGGAGATAATATGAGTTAGTCAAACTAAGATTTAATTTAATTTTTTGTCATTTGTGGGTACTTATGGGATAATCATTACAGAAATTAAACTTGCACTTAGTGCAATTTATTTGGTGGCATCCTTGCAATCATTCTGTGACATATTATTAGACTGTTTTTTATTTATACATTTTCTCAAAAGCAAACTATGATGTTTCTATTCATTGCATCCACTTTTCCTAGGGAAACAATCTCAAAAATCTGATGTCTGAAGATATACAATATACACGTGGTAGAGCCAGTATTTGAAGCAGAAAGTCTATATTCTGGGCTTATACAACAGAACAAATTACCTTGATATTTTTTTCCATATGCACAAAATCTGATCTCAATCAATTTTCATTTAAGTCTCTATTATGAATGGGAAGTAACACATTCCACTTTCTAGAAGCCCCATGGGTTGACATTTTCTGTCTTTGGCTCTACTTCTTTGATTCTTGGTCTTTTCCCAAATACTTCACGATGGCCCATTGTTTCAGCATGTTCCTTTTCATTTCATTTATTTGTTTTGTTCTAATTTCCTCATGGATTGACCCAAAAATTTGTTGAGATCTATATCTGAGATTTTTGATCATTGAGTGAACTAAGCTAAACTCTGGTGACTCTGACATTATGAGCTTCAGAGGTGAGCCCTCAAATGCCAAGGCTCACATTTCTGCCTGGATATAGCTGCTGAGACCTATTTTCCTAAGTAGTTAAATGCATCTAAGGGATTTCTGAGCAATTCTTAGTGACAATCTGACCCTGATAAACATCATAGTAGTCCTTTGAAATGAATATTTTTAATTCTCCTCTCTCTCTCTTTCTCTCTCTCTCTCTCACACACATACACATGGACATTTATTAAAAATTATTTTTAAAAGAAAATTCTTGCTTTTTGATTAAAAGAAATAAGTTTAGGCCTATATACAAAAGTCAAGCTTAGTTATTAAAAAATTTAAGTGTAACAAACTTCCTAATTAAAGAAAAATAAGCCATAATTTATCCTATCATAGTATATTGCTAAATAAAAGAGAAAAAATATAAAAACAGAGTGAAGTAATTCTATGCAGTTGCTTATAAAACTAAATGTTGCCAGGTAATCCTTGTAGGAGTAAATATTTATTTTATGTACATATAAATTATACATTGACTACAGTCACCTACATAGTAATTGCGGCCACTGCTACTCAGTGACAGGCAGAACAACTCAGATGTAGATGTATGTACACAGAATTATGATACATACACACGACTGTTTCTGCTTGAAAAAAAAAGAAAACATATATATCAAGGTGACACCAAGTGGAATACTTTGCAAATTATCAATGAAAATCCTTGGCATTATACCATACCTGCATTTTGTGTAGCAAAAGTCAAACCTGACTAAACCCCTGTCAACTCCACACGCCCAGAGTCATTCCATTTCCTCTTGAGAAGAGGTTCACAGTTTTTATTTTAAGAATCCCTACTGTACAGTAGAATGTGGTGCAATTTCTACTTGTGTGATATAATGGTTGATACTGATTTTCAACCTGACTAGACACAGACTCACCTAAGTGATTGTGGTTATTTAAATGTAATGTTTCCCACATTGATCATGACATTGAATGCCGAATCCCCAGCTAGTGGTGCTGTTTGAGAACATTGTAAAACCTTTAGGAAGTGGAGACTTGGTGGAGGAATGTGTCACTGGAGGAGGGCCTTGAGTTTTTGCAATCCAGCCCTGCTTAATTCTATTTTGATCCTGTCATGTTTTCTGCACCACGATGAACTCTACCCTCTGGAGCTCTAAGCCAAAATAAATTTTTTTTTTTCTTTCTTAAGGTGCTTCTGATCGTTTGTTCCAGCAAAGAGAAAGTAAAGATACAAAAACAAATCCCTGGGCATTAAGGGATTTTCTACATCAGGTTCAATTGAGCTGGAAAGATACACCCTAACTGTGGATGACACCATTTCATGTACTGCAGTACTGTATTGAGCACAAGGGAGGAAGCGAGCTAAGCCCCAGCATTCATCAGTCCACTTCCTGACTGTAGACTGAATGTGTTCAGCTGCCTTATGATTCCTTCTCCCAGGATCGACTAGATGTCCTTGAAGTGTAAGCTAAAATGAATCCTTCCTCCTTTAAGTTGCTCCTTGTCAGATCTTTTGCCACACAAATAAGGAAAGTAACTACAGAAAATTGGTAGTGAGAAGTAGGGCTACTGCTGTGATAAATCTGACCATGTGATCCAAAGGCCAATTGGAACTACTTTAGGGGAGCACTGTTGAAGAATTTGAAACCATGGATTAGAAAATCCCTAGACTACTCTAAGGAGAGCAGCAATGGACCATTTTGTGGGAGCTTGGAAGACCAGAATGTCAAGTGAAATGTTCATGGAGCCTTGGCTCATGATTTCAGAGGAGACAAAGGACTCTATTGGGAACAGGACTAAAGGCTTTTGATGTTATATTTTGGTAAAGAATCTGGCTGCACTCTGCTTGTGTCCAGAGAACTTGAGTGAGCCTGTGTGTTAGTGCTTTACTTGTTGTTGCTTGTTGTTTACTAAATACCTGACAAGGAGCAGCTTAAAGAAAGATATATTTTTTAAGATGAAACATGTGCATGATGGCAGGAGGATAAAGGAACCAATATCATTGCATCCACACTCACTCAATGGAAGGCAAAGGGAAAGTGCAGTGAAGCTATGAAAGCACAAGGGCAATCCCTGGTTACCCACTTTCTCTAGCGAGACTACAACTCCTGAAGGTTCTACAACCTTTCCCAACAGCACAACCAGATGAGGACCAATTATTCAAACACCCAAACCTTCTGGAAACACTTTACGTTCAAATCACAACACTTACCCTCAGGATCAGTGCCATCTCATGGTAGAAAATGTATTTATTCTGACTTCAAAAGTCTTTGAATAGTCCCAATACTGTCGAAAAGATCAAAATTCCTTCTGAGATTCAAGGCAATATCTTAACTGGGATCTCCTTATGAAATCATAAAATAAATTACATAATTATACCATATAATGGCAAAAAGAGGCATTACCATTTCAAAAGGTAAAAATGGAGGAAAAGCAACTAAAGTTTGAATCAAATCAATATCTCAAAACCCAGCAAAGCAAAAACCACTTCCTTCAGCAACATGTCCAATATCTAGGAAATGTGACAGAAATTTTGGCTACAAAAGGCTCAGGTAGACATGACCCTCCAGGTCTATTCCCTGTAGTACACGTGTTCTCCCTCTTGGGCAGGCTCCATCCCATTATAGCTTTTTGGTTTGAAATATTTAATTTGTTTATTTATTTGCAAGAGGAGAGAAAAAGAGGGGAGGGGAATGGGCACTCCAGGTTAAATTTAGAAATAATGGACAAGTTGTTTGGCAGAGAAAATTTCCTGACAGGATAACAGTCGAGCTGTGTCATGGTTACTGCTCATTGGTTTCACCCAGGTCTACCATGAGAGAAAATGTGGAATGGTATTAAAATCTTGCAATTTAGCAAGGTAAAGAATGGGAGTTAGTTTAAAATTATAGAAAAGGCAAGTTCAAAAGCAATTACAACTATTAAAGAGATTAGTGTCATTTAAGAGAAACCTGGGTCTCTGCACTGGGACAACAGGAGAGCAAGATCCCACCAATTAGAGTCTCTATTTTGTAAAAGTTAAAATTCATCTGAAAAAAAAATAAAACAGTATAAACTGAGAATGCATCCATACAGGTTTTTGTGCTCAAAAGTAACTGCTTATGGGAAGTGTTTCTGCACACTGAGGACAGAAGAGCTGAAGCAACTGTGGTTCAAGAAACCTGGTCCTATCCTGGGCTGTCAGCAGAACTTGACAGTGGTATCTCCATGGTACTGGGTTTACAGGCATGAAAAATATAATATTGAGGGTGTCGTGGAGTAAGATGCCATGCATGTAAAGTGATGATGAGGTCAAACAATGTGTAGCCTTATCAGAGTCCCATCAAGGAGGTCCTTAAGAGGCCCCCTGAATGAAGCTCTGAAGGTAAACCCTAAGTTGCATGGGAGACCTCAGAGTATTGGAAATGCCAAAGTCATGGTATATCTGCTGAGGAAAGCTGCAGGGCAGGTGTGGAGTAAAGCTGGCCAAAGTGAGAGGCTTTTTGTGCTGTAGAGCTGGAGGGGTGGGACTACCCACCTATTTGCAGCCCAAATATTTCTACCTTGTGTTCTGGAGAATGGCTGTAGAGATTTAGGATTTTGTTTTTTTCCTGCTTGGTTTCAGTGCTGCTTTGGTTCAATCTTCTCTTGTTGTGCTCCTATTCCTTTCTTTCAGAATGGGAAGGTTTATGACATTTTTTAAATTATTATTTTATTATCCATAATTAGATACACTGTTTTAAGTATATAACTTTTTCTTTTACATTTTACAGGGGATCACAGTTAAGAAACTGTGTTAAGTCTCAGGAATGTTTCTGTACTTACACTTTGCAACATTGCTGGAACTGTTAGAGAAGATGAAGATTTTTGAAGTTGGACTGAATGGGTTTTGCATGATGAGATTGCGAGCCTATGGAGACAAAGGATTGAATAGTGTGGCTTAAGAATGATCATATATATATATATATATATATATATATATATATATATATATATATGATAATAGTTAATCTTGATGATCAACTTGATGGGATTTGGAATCATGATGAAAATCAAACTCTGGGAATGGCTGTGAGGGAGATACTAGATGAGGATAATTTAGGTTGAAAGACCAACTATAGGTGACAACATCCCATGAGCTGGGATATCAAAATGAATAAATGAGAGAATGTCAGGTGAGCAACATTATTCATTGCTCTGTGCTTCCTGACTATAGATTGAGTGTGACCAGATGCCTTGTCTTCATGTCTTACCTACCTTGATGGACTGCATCCTTCAAAATGTAAAGCAAAATTAGACCTTTTTTTTGTAAATTGATTTCTGTCACAAAAAATCAACAAGTAAAGCAACTAATACAGGTGACTATGCATCCAAACTAAACAGGTAGGGCCAAGAGGCGGGGGTAAAATCTGAGCCCTTAAAATAGTACCTATTCAAAGCAGGTCTTTAATAGCTTTGTCAAGGCCAATGTGTTGACAGATTGAGAGCCTCATAGGACTAAAATAAACTAGAATTAGTGGCATTCAAGATAGAAAATTGAGTCAATTGTTACCTTGACAATTGTTATTGGACAAGGTCTATGCTTGTCCAATAAAGTGCCCTCAATATTCCTCAAGAATCAGACAAGCTCTCAGAAACAAAGCATAGCAGTCACACTTAGCTTGAAACTTTTTGAGGTCACATCACTGATATAATATCACCTTCCATTTAGCTTAAGCAGATAATACCTGTTGTCATGGTTTGATCCAGGTGTCCCCCACAAACAAATGAATGTGTTCTGGGTAACCGATCCTCAGCTGATGGCAGTTTGGATTTTACAAACTCGATTGAGCTGTGTTGTTGGGGTGAGCTTATGGGGGTTATAAACTAGCTTCCCCTTGCCAATGATTGGCACACCTTCCTGCCACTGTTTGCAGTGCTGTGGCGGAGGTAATGTCCACCCCTCTGCTCATGCCTTCATTTTCCCTGCCAGGATGGAGTCTCCCCTCGAGTCTGTAAGCCTAATAAACCCATTCCTCCACAAGCCACTTTTGTTACGGTTCTTTCTGCACAGCAACTAGAAAGCTGAATAAAACACCTGGGAAGTGTGGGTTAGGATAACAATTGCCTACATATTACTTACCAGACTCATTCATGCTTCCCTTTCTGAAAATACTGACTTACAGATTGGTGCTCACAGATATCTGATAGATGTCTAGAATGTTATGAAAGGATTGACATCTCTGGCTTCACTTTATGACTGGCCCTTTTGCTTTCTCCACTTTTAAGTCAAGTCCTACTCATCCTGCCTGTAGACATGTGAATCCTTTGAGAAAGGTGTTGTCTAAGATCATCATATGACATTAGCATGGCTTATTGCCCACTGGAGAGGGTCTACATCATTTCTTCTAGGAAGCCCTGCTGTTTTCTTCAAACCTCAAGCCTTTACTGTCCCTCAGCTTCATCATAAAAGCCAGAGAAGAAACATCAAGAGACCAGGACTTTCATGCAAGGTCATGATACCAACTATAGTATCAATGCAACAGCTCTTGACTCAAGCACTGAGAGTTCTGTAGCAAGAGGCTGCCTGCAACAGGAGGGTTTTAGCAGTTCATGGGTTAAATTGCTGTTCATTATCCCACTAAGCAAATAGGAAGAACATAGCCAAGATGTTTGCACACAGAAATTCTGACACCATGCTGACAGGTGTTTAGGCAGACATTGGAATTTGAGGTCATTGAAAGGCAGACCTGGTACTATTGGAAATGAAACATCACAATTGCTAGAATTTCCATGTGAAAGGAAGGAAGTAACAGGTCTTTTTTTTCAGATAATAAAATTTTTATTTATTCCTCAGTGATGTTGTTGGATTTCACTGTTGGGTCCTGAAGGCCTCAGTTAGTCTCTACATGAAAGGGGAACAGTCCCTAGAAATATTCCTACCCACTCTGTGGTTCTTACAATCTTTCTGCTTCTTCTTCCCCAGTGTTCCCTGAGCTTTGGGTGGCCTGTAAGAACCCTGATTTTTATTGAGAGAAAGCTAATTTGAGTTTTACCTCTGGCCCTGGGTGGGGATATAGCATCTTAAACCACTCAAAACATAAGATTATGGGACGCTGCCTTTAAGAGTTATCCCAACCGGCAAGGGAACTATGCGGAAGAGGGGGCAGAAAGATTGTGAGAGCCATGGTGGGAGAGATTATCCAGAGGCATTGCCAGGAGAACCTGGCTGAATACTAGGCTATCCATGGTCCCCTGTCACAAGGACTGATCCAGACGACCCATGGAGAAGGTTATCCAGTGGATTGGGGAGGGGAGGGCAGCAGGGAATTGGGGATAAAAACTCATTGTTTGCCCACTAAATATTGTAACTCATTATGGACAATAAAAAAAAAAGAGTTATCCCAACTGAGCCTGTTGATCAACTGGTCAAGAGACCACTGCACCTATACATATGTGAAAAGTTGGAGAATGATCACCTTAATGAGACGACCCTAAACCTCCAGAAACCAGTCCTTCTTTGAAGTTGCTCACAGACCCTCAATGCTGTGAGCCTGCAGATTTTTGAGTTCTAACTCAAAAAGCTAAACTTTTCCTATTTTTCCTTGTTTTCACTTCTTTGGATATCGACTGAAATCCTAAGCATGCTTACCTTGACACTTTGGGGCTTTACACCTTTCTTTTCAATAAATCACCTTTATCTTATATTTGCCTTGTCTATATTCCTTAATTTTCCTGGTCATGAGGTACAGAAGTTTATAGTATGGAAATTTCTAACAATAGCATGTATATGACTAATAAGCAATTGAAAACAGTACAACCCCTCCCCATCAAAATCAATCAATAAAAGCCCGCTGCTCCCTATGATTAAAGGAGCAGCCTGGTCACCCAGTCAGTGGTGACTTCCTTCTGTTTTAGCCAGATGGCTGGAGCTGAAGCTCCAGCTAAGAGATTTGTCTGGATTATTCATAATATGTAGCTGGGTCTCATTTCCACTGTTTCAAGTCTGCAATGTCCCAGGTCAGGCTAACTCTCCATATGGTCCCATCTGAGAAGAAGTTACTCTTTGAACTATTTTATGTCCTTACCTTTTTAAAAATTATTTTTGAGTTAGTTTCAATGTTCAACAGACTGGCCTGGAATTATGCTCCTCCTGCCTAAATACCTTTAGTTTTAGAGCTGTAGGCATGTACCCATATGTCTAACTCCCCTACCACCTTTTTAGTTTAGAATTATTTTTGTCAAAAAAAAATGAGATTTTTAAGTGTGAACTGAAGTTCCTGAAAGTGATGCATCTGTCACAGATAAGACTGAATGGACTCACAGATTTCCAATAGATATGGAATGTTGCAGGATTAGAGCCAAATTACCTTGGGCTACTTATCCCCTTAATAGTCATTTATTGCCCATTTCTGTGTCTGACCTAACATCTGGGTGACTACCACTTGATCAGGTGTGATCCTTTTTGGAATGTACTATCAGACCACCAGCTTCCATGGGTTGGAGAGGTGGTTTACAAGGTAAGGTATTTGGCTGCAAAGCAGAAGGAATTGAGTTTGTTTCTCCAGTACCTATGTAAAGCCAGATACACAAGGTAGCACATGTGTCTGGAGTTCCTTTGCAGTGATTATAGGCCCTGGCATACCTATTCTCTTTATTTTATCACTTTTCTCTCTTTCTCTCTCTCTCTCACTCTCTCTCAAATAAACAAATAAAGATTAAAAAGTAAAGATAAATAAATAAAAGAGATAGCACCAGAAGCCTATGGTGGAGATTTCACACTTTGCTGTAAGCCAGTGTGTTTGGAAAGTATCTTATTCTGGAACTATAAAAACTACATGAAACTATTAACACATTGGAACATAGAGGTTAGGGTAACCTAAATCTTTTTTCCCAGCTTAGGGTCACTCATATTTGGCTTCAGAATAAACTACCTCTTATTCCTCTTTGAAGTGAGAGCTGTGTCTTTTGCATCTACATAATAAAGACTTATTCAAACTCCTGATTGCAGTAGGCAAGAAAGAGAGGGAAAAGACTGCTTCACTTGATGCTATCTAGGGTGTTGAGTTCATTTTTCTCTGCGAATTAAAGAATTAAAAGAAAGGGGAGTGTTTAAAATAATAAAGTTTATTTCAAAGTAATAGGTATAGAAAGTAGACTCCTTAGGGAGGAGGGGATTCCAGAACTGGAAAATCAATCATCCCAGTGGGAACTAGCGTTTTACTGAATAAGGAAATCTTGCCTTTCCCATGTCCATGATTGGTCAACTAAAATGAAGGGGATCATGCTAGTTGATCCAGAATGTACTGCCCAGGGCCTAGAAAGTCTGTCAAGCCAGCCCTATGTGAAAAATTCTTCCAGATCAGGAAGAAGGAGAAAGTGGGATTAACCCCCTCACCACCTTGGGTTAGAAGATAGTTATAGACCAATGGCCCTTTTAACCTATCTGTCCAGCCAAGGAAACTGCCTATTTCTTATAGTGTTTCACAATAAGGAAAGATATATGCTGAACTATGGAAAAAAGTTCTGGACACAAGATTTGCAAATATTTTCTAAGATGAAGAAAAGAAAGAAAGAAAGAAAGAAAGAAAGAAAGAAAGAAAGAAAGAAAGAAAGAAAGAAAGAAAGAAAGAAAGAAAGAAAGAAAGAAAGAAAGAAAGGGAAAGGAAAGGAAAGGAAAGGAAAGGAAAGGAAAGGAAAGGAAAGGAAAGGAAAGGAAAGGAAAGGAAAGGAAAGGAAAGGAAAGGAAAGGAAAGGAAAGGAAAAAAAAATTCCTTTCACAGAGAAAACAAGGTTAGAAAGCCCCACAGGTAGGAACCTAACAGTGAAAGGGTTGCATATTGGATAGCAGAGAATATTTTGCCCTGAGGCCAGCCCATTTACTAAGAGCTGTTAGACAAGGAACTGTTTGCTGCTTCAGGCTAAAACTCGGTCAAATCAGAGGCCCAAGGGAAGGAGAGAAATTTAGGCAATGTTTGCTTAACAATTTCTTTAGATTGATCTTTGGAGACTGGCATCTCAGCTAACCACTTAAAAGGCCAAAGGAATGTATATTTGGATGGTTCATGTGGAGTCTATTCCTGCTAACTAATGGAGAGTCAGGGCCCATAAAGGATAAGATAATGATAGCAAATGTCAAGGTTAAAACTGGGAGGTTGGGAACACTAGGGAAGGAAAGTAAAAAAGTTTACAGCTGGGTATAAAAGAGGCAAGCTCATTAGATGAGACACAGGGCTGGGCTACAGGAAAATCAAGGCCAGTTTTAGCAGGCTCTGGCTTGCTCCCCAGGAACTCCTCTCCGAGAAGCATAAGCAGTACACTTTAGCTATTACCCCAATATTATGTGCAGTTATATGTTTATCCATATTCCTGCACTTAATACTTTTCATTTTAACATGAGTTTGTGGAAGGATGGCTTTTCAGAAAGCTTCTGCCTATTTTAGGGAATGAGACCACCTCAGACTGCCCTGGGAGTTGGCATGAGGAGGAGATGTGTAAGACCAAGACTGGTCAATCCAGGAACCAGACACAGGCCTTGCCATTGAGTCAGCTCTTTCCATTCTCCTCTTTGGAGAGTGTTCTCCTCCAGAGCATGAAAACCAAGCCGCTGTCATGGTTGGGATCAGAGGGATTTCTCAGGAGGTATCCCCTGATTTATAACAATAAGATGAAAAGTGATTCATTGTAACAGTTTACAAGAACACAATGTTTGGAGAACTTCTTAAAGTTCTTTGTTGTCTGGGTCCCAGAGCTTGGACAATATTCAACACTTACAGTCCCTATTGCTTACAAAGAGAATAAGACATAATTTATTTGGATAAAAATGTCATTATGAAACCCAATGATTTGTACTGAGAAAAAATAAGAGAAAGTAAGATTATTTAGGTGGGTTTCAGCCAGGGGTTGAGGCCAAGAGGATAACTAGAAAATGCAAAAGCGCCTAATAATTAGACACAATAGAGAAAAGCCAGGCAGGTCTCAGCTAAGGATAGAGTTCCAGAGGAGACCAGAAGATGCCAAATACCTGATTTCTTCTGACACAAGAATGAACACTCCTAACTTGGATTAGATCTCATGCCTGACATTGATCTGTGATGCACCCTGCTGATCCCAGCCCCACCCAGATAGGGGTGGACTCTATGATCCATCCTCCAGATCAAATAACAAATCAGATCTTTTTATGCCTACCTGCACGAAACCCTATAAAGGTGACAGCCTGGGGGGGGCTCGCTTTGCTTCCTGGGCTCTTCTTCCTGAGACCCTCTTTTCTGAGTCTGGTGTGGTCTGAGTTTCCCCCACGTGAGTCTTGGTTCCCAGCCCCACTCGGCCAGACAGCCAGCCAGGTGGGGAAGGGAGACCTAACCCTGTCTTTTATCTGTTTAATTCTGGTCACTCTGCTCTGTCTGATGGTCTCTAATTTACCATGTGTGGATTCCCACTCTGTATCAGACATGTGGACTCTCTCTATTTCCCCTACTGACTCCTTAAACTCCCTTGAGCTGATGCCAAGTGTGTTCCCCTCTTTAATCTCAATCTCTCAGCTCTATCTTTTTCACAGTCTCTGAATTTACTATGCACAGATTACCACGTGAGGTCTGCCATATGAGTTCTCCATGAGTTTACAACTTTATTAAGTGGAAATAATATCCTACATCAACTGCCAGTAAGTGATTTGATCTGTAGTTCCCTTTAACATCTTTTAGAATTGGGATTGAACCTGGGATCTCACATAGGCTAGATAAGCACTCTGATCTATATACCTTTTTTTGCTCCTCTTGAGGCAGGTTCTCAGTGTAGCTCAGGCTGACCTGGAACTTCTTATGTAGTACTTATGTAGTAACAGGCTGGTCTTGAACTCACAGCAGTTCTCCTATCTCTGCCTCCTGAGTGCTGGAATTAAAAGCATTGGCCACCATGCCCAGCTCTCTTTCTACTTTTTAAAAAATATCTTATTTATTCATTGCTCAAGAGAGAGAGAGAGAGAGAGAGAGAGAGAGAGAGAGAGAGAGAGAGCACCAGGGCCACCACCTTGTGGGTCTGGCTTATGTGGGTACTGGGGAATTGAACCCGGGGCCTTAGGCACTGGTGGAAAGTGTCTTCACCACTGAGCCATCTCTCCAGCCCTACATTTTTGTTTTGATATAAGGCTTCATTAAGTTATCCATTTAAGTTATTGGTCTTGAATCAGGTATAGCCAAAGTAGGCCTTGAACTTGAGCTCTTCCACCTTCAGCCACAAATCACAGGCCTGTGTCCTCCAAGCCTTGTTGTCTTAAACATCTTATGTCATGAGATTTATTATACCAAAGAAATAAAGAAAAAGAAAGAGGGAAGACAGGAGGAAAAAAAAAAAAAAGCTTGCTAAAATTCTACCAGCATTAGGAAAGTTACAGGGAAGGTCAAGGTCATTATGGCCTCACAAAAGGAAATAAATATGGAAATCAAATAGGCTCCCATGTGACTGCTCAGCATGTTTTATACTGACTGCCTGTAAATTTTTTGAGAATACTTGGCCATCTTTCTAGGACACTGTAAAAAACCACCAGAAATCTGCCTTGTTTATTCACTCTGTGCCAGACCTGTACCACATGATATACTGTACAATCCCAAATACCACAGCATCAAAAAAAATAAATAAAGATAAAGAAGGGCATGAAGTATGAGATACATAAAAAAAAAAGCAACACCAAAAAAGCTTTTCTCTTGAATTCATTTTCTAGTTTTCTAGTTTCAGCTGCCAAACCTGACACAAGGGTCATGGAAAATTTCTCAGGAATCATTCAGAATGAGTGTGTTCTTAACTTCAGAAAACTTAGACTAACTGTGACAAACACTTTACTCTTGCAACAAAAATAAAGACTACTTAACGTATCCCTTTTCTTGAAATGAAATGCATCACAGAATAGCATGTTTATTGAAAGGAATAAGGATATGCAAAATCTCAGCTCCATTCCTTTGATTATCAGTGGATTGATTCCCTTATATATTGCTTTATCAGCAGAGGGAAAACCCAGTAAGAGTACTTAACACACCACAGAAGGTCAAAGGAAAATCATTATATTTAACTTTAAATTCCTATGATTTCCTCATTAAGCTATCAAACACACATTACAAATCCCCATTTGTCTCCTAGGATGTGAAGCAACAGTTTTGTTTCCAGATTGTTACTGATCTTCACCTTTTTATGACTATTTTATTGAGTCCTGTCATGAACAGCAATCTGCTTCTCTTAAAAGCATGTCCTTTATAGAGAACACCATTTCCATTTACCTGCTCTTGGACACTGTGTTAAATCCAACTAAATCAATGTTAACAAGCCCCTTCTTCAACCGTGAAGAAACAATTAACACCCAGTGATGTCACTGGAATTCCTATAATTAGGAAGCAAATGTCTTCCACCTTTTCCTCCCTGGTTTTAAAAGTTGAACAACTTGGTATTACTGCTAATTCATTTGCAAATGGAATTTAATTTATCTTTTAAAATGCATTAATTTTGGAATTGTGGAAGAGAAAAAAAATATCCTGAAAATATCCAGAGTATCCACGAAAAAAAGCTGGTGTTCTGCCTCAGATGCTTTTCTGTTAAGGAGGGAGCTGATTGTTCCATAATACTGTGTCCAATTGACAGAAATCCCCAACCTTCTCTTCTCTCATGTCATATCCTGGTTTGTCTGCCTCAATGGAGAATCAATTTGCTAACATCTTTTCAGTTTTCTGGGTCCTTAATTTTGTCTCATTACATTATGCTAATCCTCAATTGCTGAATTTGATATCTATCAGACCACACACTGAAGTAATCCTCCTGTGTTTTACAGTCATGGGCTTTTCTTCTGCCTTTACTGGGTCCCTCCAAGATCATCACAAGAGGAGGAAGTTCTTTCCAATGAATGGAAATCTCCTTTCCCTTCTCATGGTCTCCTATCTCAAATACCAAGAGAATGACAAGGGCCTGTTTGAAAATATTGATGCTTTTGGTTAGTCAAAGAGACCTGGTTCACAAGGTTTCGTTTTATTTTTGAAGAAGAGAAAAAAAATCAACGTTTGAGAATAGATTTCAAATTGTCGGGAAAATGGTTCATATTTAAAAAGTAGAACTCTGCATATCCATATTTATTGTGGCTGTATTTATAATAGCTAAGAAATGGAATTATCCTAGATACCCATTGAGAGATGAATGGATAATGGAAATGTAATACATGTACACACTGGAATTCTACTCAAAAGAATATAAAACTAAAATTATGAAATTTGCATGAAAACAGATGGATCTAGAAAAAAATATATTAAGGGAACTGAGTCAAAAACGGAAGCTCTCTGATATGTGGGTCTTGTAATATCCACAGGTATGTGTATGTAGGGCGGCAAATCTGTAAAGATTGAACTATAACCAAAGCGAATCTAAAGAAGTGAGCTGGAAAGGGAAAGAGGGAAGGAAAAAGAACTCATGTGACATGGAAGGAAAATAGGAGAAAGCTAGTAGTTTCAGTGAGGGACTGAGGCCCAGAAGAAACTAAAAGGTGCTCCTGCATATGCCATTCACATGCCAGCCTTCCTGAGAAAACTGGAACTCAGTGTCTGACCAAGACTGATCTCCAGCACCTCCTGCTGAGGGACACTCTAGACCACACCTGTGGGCAGACTCTGGGATCAGTCATCAAGATTCATTAGCCAATCCGATCTTTCCTCTGCCCACCTAGAAAAGTGCCAGCCCCCTTGCGTTCAGCCATTTTTCCTGGCTGCTCCTTTTCTGGAGACCCTCGCTCCCTTGCTCCTGTGTGGCCTGTGGCTGAGTGAGGAAGGGAAACAACTCATCTCTTGATCCTAGTTTCCCCGCTCTTATCTACTTTATGGTCTCAACCCACGTGTGCAGATTCCCACTCTGGATCTGCCACAGGGATGCTCTCCCTTTTCCCTAGCATCCCACAGAACAATGCCAGGGTGTTCCCTTCCTTGAAGCTCTCTTAGCCCTGGTCTGTCCCCTGACTTCCCTCCTCGGGAAAGCAAGCAACACACACCAATATGCATTTCTCCTAGACTTCACCTTTCCCATGCTCTCACTCACCTCTAATCTTACTTCAGAGCTTTCCATGGGTGCACAGCCCCTCTGTAATCCTTCCCTGGAAACCTTACTTTCTCCCAGCTCTCCACGTGCTCACAGCTTTACTTTAGTTTTCCTCAAAAATCTGTTTCTCTTGAGTATGTTTCCCAAATAGAAGTGTGTTCTGGCCTTCCTTCCCAGGTCCTGATTCCCTTTAAACAATCTCAATTTGTGATTTCTCCCCAAATAAACTTAATAATTCATGATTGGCCCTTTTTATTCTTCATTAAAGATTAGGAAAGAACACAAAATTTGGGGGTTCTTTAGTCTGGGGGACTCCCCCTCTCAGAACCCCAAAATTCCTACATCAACATGTAAACAGCAGGGAAGAAAAACTGAGGGAAAGAGGGCTGGAAGGAGAGGATGGGAGAGAGGAACCAACAAATACAAATTGTATTTAAAAGTTCCAGAATGAATGAGAATGATACCTAAATCCTGTATACCAACAAAAAATAGAAAATATATAAAAGGAAAGAAAAAGCAGACCTTTGTATTGTCAATGAAAAAAAAAAGCTATTACTTCAAAAGAATAAGACAGTTAACTCTGAAGACAAATATGAGTCAGTATGTGGCCTGGGCACAGTCTTCAATTTGTTGTTCTGTTTTATTTTTAACAAAAGAAAGACATAAAGACACTTGTTAAATACACTTGTGGGAACATCAGGTAGACATGTTACAGCGAAGCAAGGAATCAGATGCTATCTGTCTTTGGGTTGGTGGAAGCTGGTGACCTGTTAAATTAATCCATCCCAAATGGTTTCGTGAGATAGTCACAGGATGCACAATCAAAACAAGAGATGGTGGATGAAAGGCCATTAAGGGGTGTTAAAGATAGCTCACAACAAATGGCTCCAGAATTACAGCATTCCATCTTCCATGATCACAATCACAGGAGTTCTAACCAGTCAGCCTAGCAGGATCTTGACCAAAGGTAAAGGTATTTTCTTGAAACTTCCATTTACAGTATTTAATGTCCTTCTTTTCTTGAGAAAGTGTAAATGGCAGTGCATCATCGTGACAGTTTCAGGCAAGTTCACAGATTCTAGGCCTGGCCCCCTCCCTCTGACTGGGAGGTATGTCTAGCTAGAGCTCAAACCTAGATGCTAAAACTGATTGGTCAGGTATGGACCAACCAGCTGTCTCTCTGACTTACCTGGGGAGGTTTTAAAAAGTCACTGAAACAAAGTCCAGTCTCTTATTCCTGCACATGGTGTTTTAGGAGAAGGACTTCTGAATCTCCAGGCCTTAGGAAGGTAAGGCCTCCCCCCACCCCAGCTAATGGTCTCCCACTACACCTTATCCTCTGGTGGTCTATAATTTTAATTCTTTAACTTTATAGAAAAGAATTTAGGGAGCTCCTTAAATTTTGAGGTACATTGGAATTTGCTGGTACTATCTAAATTCTAATCCCCAGCACCACTGTTGCATCATGACTTTCTATTCTTACAAGGAAGAAAACTTAACCTAGGTTTCATTTCTTTGAAAAACAATAATTGTGTTAGGAGGAGATGGCTTAGTGGATACCAAGTGTGAGGACCAAACTTAGGTCTCAAGAAAAAATCCAGTCACTGTAGAAATGTCACTGGAACTCATAACAGTGGAGTGAATACCCAAAGCTTCACTCACTTCACTTCCCCGAGTGAGAGTGAGTTCACATCTTCGCGTGCCAAATCTTAGATAGAGAACATTTTCTTCATCACACACAATTATTTTAGATTTGAGTAAATTCAGGGGATTCCCAAAGTGATAGGGAAAGTAACTCACCACCTCGTGGTCTGAGAGGTTCAAAAAAAAAAAAATCATCATGCCTACACAGAATCACATGTAAAGAATTACACATATATTAAAGAAACTTCCCCCATTTCCCTCTCCCTCATCTTGCCAAGAGCAAGATTAGAGGGGAGGGGGGCTCCACTCACCACCTGGTCCTGAGTGCCTGCAACCCCCGAAATCAGGAATAAAAGCACAAGTCCTGAAATTGAGTTTGGGAATTTAAAGTGTTTGCTGGAGGAGGGGCAAGCCTCAACCAGAGAGGAATTTTGGCAACTTATTATGAGGTCACTGTCAGAAGCCACACCCTGTCTAACAATGGGGGTGGGGGTGGGGTCTTTTTCGTAGCCTCTCACAGAAGCATCTGGAATGCCAGTGCACATACAGTGAGTGAGTGAAAAGGGACAAGAGAATCTCCCAAGAGCTTGCTGGCCTGCTAGCCTAGTGAGTGCACAGGTGAGCAACTAGATCCTGCCTCAAAACAAGGTGGAAGGTGAAGACCCAGACTTGAAATTATCCTCAGACCTCCATATGAAGGATTTTGCACGTGCACAAATGCCCATACACATATACACACATGAATGCAACCAAAAAAGAAAGAAAAATAACAAATGTGTTTAAAATGGTGTGATCCTTAGAAGGAAAGTAGAAAAAATGCCCTGCCTATTTAAAGATTACTGGATACTGTGGACTTGGTCTAGAGACTGCAAGATAGAAGGAGAGTTATAGGCACACAAAGACAGGACACCACATTGAATGACACTGAGAGTCTTTTAGGAGAAAATGAAGAAAACGGAAAGGAGCATAGTGGTCTCTTGAAAATGTAGGCATGTTTACAAACCTCTTGCTAGCTACCCTGGAAAATAGCATATGAACATTCCCTCAGGAAAGGTTGGTGCATTGGTTTATAAGACCATTGAGCCTTGTAACACCTTTCATCCTTATTAACTGAATTTATTCAATTACCACAAAACATCTGAAATTATATTAACTAAATACATCTGCACTAAACAAAATGGTTTTTTTAAAAGCAGAAAAGCCTTTGGGAGTATTTCCATACTATCAGCAACTCGGAGTCTTTTATATTTAGTTTACATCAAGAAGGCCAAGAAGATGAGAAAAGAAAGAAGGAGGTAGGGTCGGAGAGATGACTCAGAGATTAAAGCACTTGCCTGCAAAGCCCAACTACCCAGATTTGATTCACCAATACCCATGTAAAACCAGATTCACAAAGTGACTCATGCATCTGGATTTCAGTTGTGGTGGCTAGACACCTTAGCATGCTCATTCTCTCTCCCACTGTCTATCTCTCTCTTCTTGCAAAGAAAATATTTTTAAATAAAATAATGAGGATATAATGTAGGACATGGAAGAAACTGAAGTTGAAATTAGGCAAGAGTAAAATATTCCAGGGGGAACATTGGCAGAGACAAATATTACATGTCTTTCCTCATACACAGTCTACATTACAATGTTTGGGGGTAATTAATTGCTCTCTTATTGCATATGATGTTGGCTCCACTGGAAGCAATTCATGTCTGATACTGAACACCTAGTCAAAAGCCTATGTTTGGGAAGGACACAAGCTTTAGAGGGAGCTAGTATTAGTTTGGCAATATGGACATAATATGCACAACAAATTGACTTCTAAATATTAATATCTATTCCTATATCTTACTGCTGCTCCCACTTTGATTAGAAATGTTCCTCTTTTTACATGGCATTGAATGTGAAGGAGACTCAAATTTTGTCAATGTGAGAAGAAGCAACAGTTTTGTGTTCATCACTAAGTTTGGTCCCTGTCACTCCATCTAGATGGTCAGGAATTATTGCTGTAGAAGTGGAAGAAAGAAGGCAAGAGCCAAAGGATGGGAGGAGTGCTTTGAAGTGCTGTCTCCCCGACACAAAGTGGCCATTGCATTCATGACCTCAGGGGGTGTCCTTTCCTTCACATACCTCTGGAATATTGGGTCCAGCAACAGGTTGTCCTGGATGATGGAAGCAGGAGTGGGGGGAAAGACATTAATACGTAAATGGGAATAAATAATAGGAAATGCCTTTAATCCCAGCACTAGGGAGGCAGAGGTAGGAGGATCACTCTGAGTTCAAGGCCACCCTGAGACTACATAGTGAATTCCAGGTCAGCCTGGACTAGAGCGGGACCCTACCTCGAAAAACAAACAAACAAATAAATAAATAAAATAATAGGAAAGAAGAGGTGGTTCAATGGTGGGGTACGGGAGAGGGGAAATAGGAGGGTAGTGGAGGGGATTATGTGACCTTTATAAAGTGTTTTTTAAAAAATAAATGTCTACGTATGCACGTGTAAATTACACACACACACACACACACACACACACACACACACACACACACACACACGAAATAGAAAGGTCTGAGGAGAACCATTGGAGAATCGGCCAAGTAGAAAGGTAGAAGGAGGTAAGAGGGTGAAAGGGCAAAGTACATGGGATATGTGAAAATACAAAACTCAGCACATTGTACACTCAAAATATTTTGGGAGCAGTAAGCAAAAGTTGAGGGAGGGATGCAGAAATGGATCAGAAATTAAGAGCCCTCCTTGCAGTAGCACTAGGGCCTGAGCATACTTGAATTCAGATCCCCAACACTGACATATGCCCCGGGGTGTGTCCGTGGATGTCTGTAGCCCCAGTCCACTGATGTTTTCAGGAGAAATAAAAACAAATAAGGGAAAAAATGAAACAGCAAGCTCCAAAATCAGTAAGACACTCCATCTCAAGGGACAGCAGGTGGGTGGAAAAAGGAAGGGAACCCTTTCACCCTTTCTTCTTACCCTTTCTTTTCTCTTTCCTGATTCTTTGATTCAAATTCAACCACCAAATTATCATTTCATGTCTCTAGTTGCTTTACAGCTTAACTGTGTTTGGGACCTTTGATAACCAAGGAATTAGCATTCTGAGAACACTACATTAAGATTTTGCAGGATGGAGAAATGGCTCAGCAGATAAGGTGCAAAAACCTAACAACCTGAGCTCAATTCCCCAGTACCCACATAAAGTCAGATGCACAAATTGGTGCATGCATCTGGAGTTCCTTTGCAGTGGCTAGAGGCCCTGGTGCCCCCATTATCTCTCTGTCTCTCTGTCTCTGTCTCTGTCTCTCTCTCTCTCCCTGCTTGCAAATAAATAAATAAAAATATTTTTAAAAAGAATTTGCAATAATCAAATCACACATCTTAGAAGAAAATGACAATGATTGGGTTCAGAACCCTTCAGCACTCTGAGGTACAGGTTACCCTGTTTGTTGCACTGATCTGGTCCAGCTGGTTTCCCAAACAGAAAACTGTGGGTACACGTCTGGTTTGAGCCTTAACTGTATGACAAGCCTAGTGGGAAATGATAGAAACAATGATATTAAAAACAATTTCTCTTCTCCAAATTAACACAGCTTTACTGTGCTAGCGTTGATTATACCCATTCAGAAGTAATCATGTCAGTATCACTGTATCATAAATCTTCAGTTGTTTTCATTTGATTGAATTTGCTTGGAAGCCATCCAAAGTGCTTTCTACTTTTGATAACTTCATCAAACTCACAAGAAAACATCCTTAGGGATTAAATGTTCTGTCCCAAGATTTTGTGCATTTTGTTATGGCTTCATAGTCTGGTCCCAGGGAGAGTTGGCATTTCCTTTACAGAAAAGATGAATCCACTGGAACAGTTTTACCTTTCGGAAACTGATGTTTCCAAATAGTGTTGTTAGTTCAAGGAGGTGTTGCTACTTGTTGTGGTCAGCATTCTAGTTGCTGTGCAGAAAGAACCCACATATATCGGTTTGTTGAGGAATGGCTTAAAGACTCGAGGGGAGACTCCATCCTTGCAGGGAAAACAGCACTGCAAACAATGGCAGGAAGGTGTGCCAAACACTGGCAAGGGGAAGCTGGCTTATAACCCCCATAAATCTGCTTCAGCGAGGCTGTAAAACCCAAACTTCCATCAGCTAAGGATCAATCAATCAGAACACATTCATTTGTTTGTGGGGACACCTGGATCAAACCATGGCACTACTGATGTTGGATACATAATCATGAAGACTATCCCCTAGCTTGCCAAGGAATAAATCCCTCATTCATTTAAGCCACACTAATAAAATCCAAGGCATTACAAGAAGTCAAGAATTCCAAAGTTATAGAAATGGTTTATGTAAAAATGATCTTGATAGGATGATATGAATATGAGCCCTCCTAGATGCCTTATCAGCTCCAATACAGATGGACCATTCAGCGAAGTAGTTCATTTCTGCTTACTTATATGCATTTCATATTTCCCACTGTCAGAAGACAACAGTCCTGAGCTCCTTTACCTGTGGCTCCCTTCTCTGTGCTCAGTCTTCCTTCTCATATCATTTGCTGTTTTCACTCAACTAAGATTCCAAGACTTAAGCCATAGCCAAGCCTTCTCACCACATGGTTTTATGGATCCATCTTATGACATCACACATTTGCTTTAGGAAGTCTTCCCCCCCACACTCAAAGCTTTTATTATGTAACCAGAGCCATTTGAGACATTGTACATGTATGTGTGAAAGTCAAATGATAATTTTCAAGTTGGTCTTTGCCTGTCCACCTCAGTTAGAGAGGGGTGTGTGTGTGTGTGTGTGTGTGTGTGTGTGTGTGTGTGTGTGTGTGTGTGTGTGTGCTGGGTTCTCATCCTGCTGTTCTTTACTGGGCTCACCTTGAGCATCTGACAAAGTCTCCTGCAGCTCCCTCCCATCTTGACCTTAGCATCAGTGTTCTGGGATTCCAGAAGCCTTCCAAGGCTCCTGTCTTTTTTCCTGAGGTTTGGGAATCAAATTCAAGTACTCCTGCTTGAGCTGTGTATGCTTTATTCACTCAGCCATTTCTTCATCTTCACATCATTGTCCTTTATAGTAACTATAGAGAAAGCTATTTGGTATAGTGTATAAACAAGGATAGTGGGACACAATCACAGCTGGTATATTCTAGAAAAGATTCAAACCTAAAAAATGTTTAGTTTCAGAGACCATTTTCCTCAGCTCACCATTTTAATATGGTTGAATGTGACTTAAACTGAATATAAGGCAGCTTTGTCACAGATACTTACAGAAGAACATTTCGGATTCAGTCAAAATTCAAACAGAAAGTTTGTGTTCAAATCACTTAATTAGCAATTTAAAGTTATGAAACATAAATTGGATTATAATAGATTTCAGTGGGGGGTCTGGGTTTCATGCATCAGTGACCATTATCAGAGTTTCCAGTTCTAGGCCATCTACAAAAGGAAAAGTGGAGGTGCAGATTTATATTGATTAATAGGTTGCAGAATTATATGACATCCAGATTTTGGAGGTAGGAATTTAATCTTAGCTATAAAGTTTACTACCTGAGTGACCTTTAAAAATTCACATTATTAATCCTCCTGTTCCTCCTCATGTGAAACTGAAACTGGGACCTAGCATTTAGCTGAATCTCTGCTCCATAATGGGTTTCCTGTTGTATATTACTTCATCTGATTATCAGATCTATTTTTCAAAATATCTTTATTCATTTATTTGCAAGGAGAGAGAGACAGAGAGAGAGAGAGAGAATATGAGAATGTGCAAGCCAGGGCCACCACCCACTTCAAATGAACTCCAGACATAGCGCCACTTTGTGCAGCTGGCTTTACATGGGTACTCGAGAATTCAACCCCAGGGTTGTTAGCATTTGCAGTCAATCGCCTTAATGGCTGAGCCATGTCTCCAGACCCAGATTTCTTATATACTTAATATTATGTCAAATAGATGAGAATCTGAAGGTCAAAGAGGTTAAATAACTAGACCAGAGATAATAGTTATTATTAAATGGGTAGCTAGAATTTGAATCTAATTCCAGTGGCATTTAAAGTCTCAGTTTCAGCAATATCACATTGGCTTAAGGAGATCATAAACTAGGGCCATATTGGGGAATTTGGGGTTTGGAATGAAGGAATCTGCATGAAAAATTATGCTATAAGAAACCTAGTAAGCATTCCTATTAGCTAGGAAGGGATATCAACTTGATTTTATAAAACATTTTCCTCATTTTATATTTTGGTTATTTAAAGTAGAGACTTGGTATCATAATTAATTAAAAGATAATTTATAGAAGTCAACATCAGAACTATGGAAATACTATTTTAATTGTAGGTTTTTATACTGACTGTAGTTTGATGAATTCTCGTGTCTACCGCTATAGCAGACACTATACATACTCACCTTGAATGTTACAATTCAGTATGTATAGGTTAGAATTTCAACTCCAGCACATAAAAACTGTCGGTCACTCCCCATCTCTCAGATCCCTCCCCACCTACTCTCTCACTGCCTCTGTGCACTGTACTTAAAACTGTCCAGGAATTAATGCCACTCAAGTTCAGCTTTCCAATAATGACTAATAGAAATTGGTGCATAAACAGCCTGATTCCATCACCTCTTGGTTGCAAGCTGAAGCTAGCTGTGTATTCAGTTTCTCAAATTCATTAATCAGTTTTTTTTCCCATTGGTATTATCAAATACTCAGCATATTAATCAAAATCTCAAGGAGAAAGTCTATTTTGGCTCATGATTTTAGAGGCTCCAGTCGCTTGCCCTCTGCTCCATGGATTCTGGACTGGGGCTAAAGCAGAAAGTCATTGTGGCAGAAGCATGTGGTGGAAGCTGATGACAGAGGGCAGTAGACAGCAATGAAAAGCTTAGAGACCAGACCTTCAAAAGCACCTACCAAGTGACTCAGCTAGCTCTACCTGCTAACATTTCTAGCACTTCCTAAAATAGCACAACCATCTCTATACCAAGAATCCAACATAGAAGCCTGTGGTGGACATTTTTTAGGTTTTTTAAAAATTTACAATTTATTTTGGCATTTCATATTCAATCCATAGAGCCACTGTTTTCCAAATGTATGTATTCTACTTGGCTACCTTGTAAATTCACTTCTTTCTCTCTTCTGACTATTCCATTTATTTTACTTCTAAAATATTTGTGATAAATGCTTCTAAATGGAATTCACTATTTAGGAAGATCACATGACATTACCAAGTTGGTTTCATCCAGAGATGAAAAGTTAATTCAACATATGCAAACCAGTTAATGTAATGGAACCTATAGATACATTTGAAGATCTCACAGGATAGTTTCAATGTAGAAAGATCCTTCAGCAAAGTTCATCATCCCTGAAGAGACTTGTAATAACATTATCAAATTTCAACATCATAAAAGCCACCTACAGAAACACCTCTCTAGTTGGGTTAGAGAGATGACTCAGTGGCTAAAATGCTTGCCTGCAAAGCCTGACAACCCTGGTTCAATTCCCCAGTACCTGTGTAAAGGCAAATGCACAAAGTGGCGCATGCATCTAGAGTTTGTTTGCAGCAGCTGGAGGCCCTGGCATGCCCATTCTGTCTACCTGTCTCTCTTCTCTCTATCTCTCTTTGCTTGCAAATAAATAAATAAGATATATTTTTTAAAATCTCTAGGGCTGGAGATATGGCTTAGTGTGTAAGGCATTTGCCTGCAAAGAAGAACCCAAGTTTGATCCCTGAGGACCCACAAAAAGCCAGATGCACAAGAATGTGTGTGTATCTGGAGTCCGTTTGCAGTGGCTAGAGGCCCTGATGCACTCATTCTCTTTGTCTCTATCTGCCTATTTCTCTCTTTCACTCCCTGTCAAATACTTAATTAATTTTTTAAAACTTCTAGTCATTATTATAATAAATGAGAAAAACTGAAAATATTTTCTCTGAATGCAGAAATAAGACAAAGGTGCATATTCACTAATTCCGTATAGTGCTTGAAGTCTTAACTAAAACAAGACAAGATTTTAAAAAAGGGGATGAGAAAGAAATCATGCCAACTCCACCAAAGAGCTACAGGTGGATAGCTGGCAAGAGATGAACCTCCCCAGGCCTTTCATATATACCCTAAACAATACCCTTGAGAGAGTGATGGGTTAAGAGAGAGACCTATAAACATAGCCAATCAGTCAACCCAGGATAAGTCAATGGACAGATACGGATTTCCAACACATCCCAAAGCATTAGTATGAAGTATCTTAAGATCTCAACAATAAAGCAGACAATATTTACCCACCATGACTCAGGGAACTGAACAGAAGAAGGGGCAGAAAGAATGTAAGAGCCATGGTGGGAGAGAATATCCATAGATTTACCCCCCTCAGCAACAACACACATAGAGGGAGACCTGGTTGACTATTGTGCTACCCATAACACTCCAACTCACAGGTTAATCCAACATCCCCACTGAGAAGGATACCCAGTGTGTTGGGGACAGGGGGGAGGGAAATAGGGTACCAACATAATATTTGCCTATATAATATACCTAATTTTGAATAATAAAGATATATATATATATATATATATATATATATATATATATATATATATATATATTCAAAATGGAAGGCTTTAATGTAAGAACTGAATCTTTCAAACTTCTAGAAAAAAATCATTATTAAAAGTTATAAGCATAAGGCAAGAAGCTTTTGAATAGGAGTCTAAGGACTCTAATAATAAAGGAAATAATTCCAAGACTAACAAATGAAATTGCATGACACATAAAGAAATCAGCATGCAAAGGAAACAAAATGAAGAGACAGCATACAGAATGAGAAAATAAAATAAAATAGAAATCTTTGCCACCTATAGGGGATTAATAGTACCAATACATAAAGAAATATAAGAGTTAAAAACCAAAAAACCAAACCATCCAATCAATAAATGATCTAATAAATTAGCAAATTGATAGACAATTCTCAAAAAAATACAAATGGGCAATAAATATTGGAAAAAGTGTTCCCCAACTGGAGACATTAGGGAAATCAAGTTAAAACTGCTTTGAGATTCCATCTCACCATAGTCAGAGTACATAGGAGTAGAAACAGGTGCAGACACTATGGAAGTCAGTGTGCTGGTTCCTCTGAAACCATAGTTGATCTACGTAGGCCAGCTATATGACTCCTGGATGTATACCTGGCTAGTCTAAATCTATGTCCCTCAAAGTGTCAAGCGTTTTCTTATTAAGGTTAAATCTGCTTATGTCTCCCATAGACTGCACAGGCATGTATCTGGGGGTGAATTTGATTCTATTTCAAATGTATGGAGAGCACATTGAGCTCTGGTGAGTTGCCTGTTTGCTACTTTTTGGTCTTTATTGGCTGGTGATAGTTTCTCTCTGCTTGATTTTATGAAAGGAAGCCAGCTTCTTATGCCATTGATGGAACCTCCCCTGGATTTGTAAACTGAAATAAATCCCTTCCTCCCATAAATTGTGACTATTTGTAGCTTCGTCCCAGCAATGTGTGACAACAGGCCAATGTGGAGCTGACTACAATACTCAGAGGACCCTAAGTTAACATTGACAAAAATGCATGCACTTTCATGTTGATTACTGCACTATTTATAATATCATTAGCATATATACTTAATTAAATATTTTTTCAGCCATTTGTGCACTAAAGTTCCCGAGGGAAAAAAAAAAAAAACACTATACCTGCTATACCAACTTCCAGAAAGGATGAAGGACTGATGAAACTCCTGCTATCACAGAGAGCTGGAATGTTGCAGGGTTAGAGCCAGATGAACTTGGGCTACATTTAGGCCCCAAAAAGCCATTTATTGCCCAACTCTGTTTCTGACCTAATATTATGGTGACTATCCATTCATCAGGTATTGATCCTTTTTGGAATGTAAGAACAAACCTTCATTTTCCATCAACCCAAGTACTAAGAATGTCACCAGATAGCATCTGAAACCTATAGCTATAACCCGCCTACATGGTCAGCCAATCTATTTGAAACATGCGTGATTTATGGCTTTCTTTTATTCTGTGACTATAAAACCTGCATGGAATTGTTAACACGTTGGAACATGGAATTGGGTAACCTATATTTGTGTTCCCAGGCCATGATTACTCATGTTTGACTCCAGAATAAACTGTCTCTTACCCCCCCTTTTAAAGAGAGAGAGCTATGTCAACACATTTCAACCTCTATAATCTCTTTTATTTTCCTTTGATTTCTTATGTTTTGATCTTATCAATGTGACATATACTAACTAAGAAATCACACAATGATTCTGTGGAATATGAGGTAAGGCATGGAATTGTCTTATCATTGAATAGTCATCTTTTCTGAAGTGGATATATAAAATGGCAATGAGTTTTCCAGGAGGGATACTAACACAGATGATAAGCAGACAATGATGTATCTATACAGAGAACAATGTCTCTTAACGGATATATTGTTAAAAATAAAAGAGAATGGTGTCACTTGCTGATATATTGTTAAAAACACAAGGTTATAAAAAGAAGGAGCAGTGTTGGGGGGAAGAGAAAGAAGAGGAGGAAGAGTCAGGTGGAGGAAGGGAAGGAGGAGCAAAATATGAAGGGATGAATAAGAGAAGGAAGATGCTAAAATCCAGTGCTTTGAGTACATGTGATCCTTCTATCACAGGGCCAGGAACACTATCTATTGAGGCTCTGTTATGTGTATATTGAATTGATAAAACACTTAAAATAAAAGTGCTTTTTCTCTGTTTTCATAGATCCAACATTTCTTTGGTACAGAACAATGTCTAGGGAAATATTAATGCCAATTATCAGTATGTGACAATGTGATACAGACTATAATCTAAGCATATTTCAATCCTGTGTGTAGGGGGATTTGCTCTGTTTTATGACAAAAGAGATTTTGCTCACAAGTAAAACAAAAAAAGAAACTAAGAGAAAACTCACTGGTATTAATACATTTCTCACCTGTATTAGTATATATTTTAGATACCAAACTCACTGGTATTAATATATATTTAATATATCAAAAGTTGATAGATTTTACAAATTATGTATGTGTACTCAGTAGCCAATTACCACATAGCAATAACAGCACCCTGGTTTCCCAATGTGAACCACCCTTCTACTTTCATCTGTAATTTGATTAATTACCTATACTTGGCCAAATCGATACACTCTATGGAACCTAGTTGGAGTAATTGATTTAAATTTGGTGCTGGTTCCCATGCTAATAAAAGGAGAGTGTGGAAAATACTGACTTTGTTTGGCTGTGTATTGTTTATTTTCTCATTGCTGGGAAAAAATACCCAAGGAGAAGCAGCTCAGGGAAGAGTTTTTATTGGCTTAGAGTTTCAGAGGGTAGAGTCCACCATTGTAGGGAGATCCTGGAAGGAAACCAGAGCCACCACCCATTCATCCCATGGCTACATGGGAAGGAAGTAGAGATAGGAAAAAGAGAAAATGGGGCTGAACTATAAAACCTCAATGCCTGTCCCCAGGTACACACTTCCTCCAGCAAGGCTCTACTTCTTTTGGTACCACAACCTCCCTGCACAGTGCCCCCATCTGTGAACCAATTGTTCAAACACACTTTGGGGGACAGTTTATATTCAAACCACTAAAGCTGATCAGATAAATACCTGGTGGTATGCTTACCATCACAAGGTGGAATCAGTGCACTCCTGAAATTCTAGCAGCTCTCGGGGAGAGGAGGATCACTAGAGGCCTCAGGGCTACACTGTACTAAAGAATAAAGAATCAAAGTTCCTCTCAAAGATGGCCCTGGCATGCGGCAGTGTGTTTGGCTTTTATAGGACACCCACCAAGAATGAGACAGCTGTCCCTGTTTGCTAAATCCTCATCACTAAACTGATAATTTGCACTGATAATAACCCTCTTGGGACCCTGTATGCTTTGTCTGTTTTGTTTCAGACACAGGATTCCCCCCTGCAATTTCTCTTATTTTCATGGACTTGCAGCAGCTCTGAAGATGGATTGGTGTGACTCCACTCATTGTTTGCTTGGAAATGAAAGCTGCCACCTCATAATTACTGGTGAGAAGACTCCTGTTCCAGGACTCCACTGGCTGCCTTTTCAGCAGGCTCTGCCTCATCCTAGGATGCAGAAACCAGTTTTGTTGTTGTTTGTTTGTTTAGTTTTATTTTTTAAGGGAACAAGATAAAAGCACAGATAAGTAATGATATGCAGGGTAGCTGGAAATTGCTACTGATGTGAAAATATACCAGAACATAACAATACTGGTTATATAAAAAAAAAGAGTGGGGATAAAAATAGAAGGTATTTTTTGTTTTCAAAATTTTTTTTAAGCAAGACAAAAACAAGTCTTCCTGGGGAAGTTTAAGAATGTCATTAGCTATCAACATAAATCTTGTTAACTCAATTTAATAATTTCTAATTCTTAATGTAGTTAGATCAATAGTCTTTGTTGAAATGAAATCAGGAGAAGCAAAGGTTATAGGAGGTTGTGGAGAAAGGAATTTGACATTATTCATTTGAAGCATAATTTTTCAAAAGAGCCAGAGAATGAAGCAGAATTAAGTTTAGCTGGGAAAATAATTTAACAGTATCAGTTTACTGTTCACAGTTTGATTATGTGTTCATTGCACATAAGGCTAAGAATAAATTATAGCCTAAAAGTTCCAAGTAACATTACCAGTTGTCTGAAATTGATTCCACAAGAATGTATACATTTAATTGAATGTTGTGATTTTTTTTTCTTCTTTTGCTTTGTTTTCATGAAGGTGTCTTCTTGGAAAAGGTTATGGGGTCAAAGACAGAACAATAGAGGGTTTGTATTTTTTTTAAAAATTATTTTATTTTTATTTGTAAGCAGAGTGAGATAGAAGATGAGAGAGAGAGAGAGAGAGAGAGAGAGAGAGAGAGAGAGAGAGAGAGAATTGATGAGACAGGGTTTCTAGCCAATGCCAACAGACTCCAAATGCATTAGTCACTTTGTGCATCTGGCTTTATGTGGGTACTAAGGAATCAAACTCAGGTCCTTACGCTTTTCAGGCAAGCTCCATTAACCAGTGAGCCATCTCTCCAGACTGAGGATTTGTTTTAATAACTCAAAGTACATTGATTATGCTGAAACACTACCCTACAATGGGATGCATCTATAATCTGTTATTATTTGCCATTAAATCTTCTAGGGTAACTGCATCTGTACCACAAAGCTTTCCCTTCCCCCAAAAAATGCAGCTTTCCCTAACTAGAAAGCAATTTAACTTCTTCATGAGTCACACAGTTGAGAAACATTAGATTGAATTACAGGCATTTTTAGGGGTGCAGCATTATAAAACCCATACCTTTCTAGAACTATCACAGTGATACTGGCAGATAATTGCTTGGAAAAATTGGTGGGCACGTTGTGAGGAGTTGAGTATTCTGAGAAGAAATGAAAAGCAGTATAAAATAATGGTAAAGCATAGATACTAGAACAGTATTAGAAAATGATGTATCCATTGAGTACAGAGCCCAGTTTTTCAACATTTGTAGTCGGTCCACACATTTCTTTCCTCCCAGTCATCACAGACACAGTCCCCATCCAATCCTTATTGATCCTAAAGGGGTGACCCATCAAGTAAGTGGCATTCCCACCAGGACAAAGGCTCACCAAAGAGGTTCCATCTCTTGTAATGTTTTATAGAAGCTGGACCCCAGAAACTGTCTCTGGAAATAGGAATTGTTTTGTTCACAGGTCAATCACACAATTATTGTGTCATACAGGAATATCTCCATGACCTACTAAAACCAAACCCAAGCCTTCCTCCTCTTCAGAATCACTTCATAACCAGTTATTCTTTTTCTTAATGTCCTTAACATGTCATCTAATATTTCCATTCAAAGCTTTTCTTAATACAGAAAAATAAAAAAGAATACTCCTATGCCTTGCCAGCTTCCCTTGGCATGTTTAATTGGATTACCATTCTTAGGACCATTTGTGATTCAAAATCACGTAATGGCCTTGGATTCACAGTTCTTCTATACTTTCATCAACTCCCCTGTAGGCAATATCAGTCCTACCACTACAATATCCTTCATGTATTTTCCATTATCCTACTTCAAGATCATCCTAACTCACAGTTCTCCTTTTAATCTCTCCAACGTTAATATGCCATGCATCATACAGTTAAACAAATCAAGTTGTGCAAATGCTCATCTCAGACACATGCCCTGGTTCTCATTTATCCCATAAAATAACTCCCAGCTCCTTCATACATTGCTCATTTTATATCTTTTCTATTGAAATCTCTCAACACTAGATGCTACACTACATACTAATGAGACCTCTATTCTTTAGGAACAAGGTACCCAGAGCCTTTTATTTGCACATTTTCTCATCTTAAGTTTTCATGGTTATTGGACTTCTTCAAATGCTTAATGTGTATTCTTCTTAAGTAAATACAGTGAGTCAAGTGCTCTGATGGTCAAATGAGAAAACAGGTAAACATGCTCACTAGGAAGCAGGTCTCACTAGGTATATGTGTGTCTATATGCCTCAAAATAGTGTCATGATGGGGAAAAAACTTGATTAGATTAGTAATTTGCAGTATAATCAAGTTGTTATTTTTTTTGTTGTTGTTTGTTTGTTTTGTCTTCTGCCCCGTTAGGCAATAATGTTGAACTAGCAAGAAAGAAAGAGTTTTTTTTTTTTTCCAGAGATTGTCTCAGGGTTTTCACAGTGGCCTGGTTTTTGAAATACAGTAACATATCTGATTTTTTTTCACATTATCATATGCCTCATACCGGGTGTTCTCTAAACCCCAAGAAAGTGTAATTCAACATAACCTCTCACAAGTATATTACATCTGCATTATTAACCACCTCTTCCTGGACACTTTGCTTGCTTTGATTATATCACTATTAATAAACATTTAATCCCCAATTTTTTCTTACATTCATCCTATTCTCTCAACCTCTTCTTTATGGCTAATAACTTAATTAACACTGTTGGATCAATGTCCTCCCTTACACTCTGTTGTCCTCAGGATGGTAAAATCTAGCTTCTTAGCTGGAGAACCTGGAGAACCTCTTGAAGCCATTGAATGCTTCATTGTACTGCCACACTGCCCCGTGCCTGAGTCCTGCCATGCACAAAGCATCCTGGAGTGCTCTTTGTAGAAGTATTAAACCTGTGTTAAGTCATCTGTGGGTGGGTCTATAATGCAATATGTAAGTATGATACTGACAAATTCATCACCATCCTCTGACTCAATCCTCTCAAGCTTTAACAAATTTCTTACAATCAGTAAAGAATATACAAAGCACATAAAAATATAATTTCCTCTAGAGGGATGTTTACCTCAACCAAATGAAAATAGACAAAAAAAGGAGAGGGATGGACAATTTTTTGAATCATAATAATTCCTAGCAATTATGCAGGCCTTACTCTTTCTGCATACTGCTTTAAGAGCTTTCCCTTTATTGACTCACTTAATCATTTAAAAGCTCATGGTAATAAGTATAGAGATGGAAAAATACCACAGTACCCTACCTCTATAACACATCCATCATTTTCAGATTAAGCTCTGATCATAGCTTCTATCTCTAATATCTTTAAATAGTCCTCTGTTGATGTACAAATAAATAAAACTGCCTGACTTAAAATCCTGAGCCATGCATGTTCTTCCTCAAAACCCATTTTCTCTTCACTCTTCTATCCAGCTTACCTAGATATGTAAGTAAAATATACCCAGTCTTCTGCTGTCAGTCTTTATGTTTGTTATATTTTCTAAGATTTTTAATTAGCCTACTTTAATGTGATCTCTCCGTTTTTAATACCTAATGTAGGGCTTAACATGTCCCATTTCCTTTCTTGAAATGAATACATTTATGTTTTCTCCACTATCATGAAAATGCATTGAAGAAAAGCATATACTATTTTCATCTTTCTTTTTCATAGCAAAAGGGAAAACATGGTGGGAATAAAATGATGAGAACATTGCTTGGCATATAATAATTGTTTTATCAATGTGAGACATTTTTACCTAGAGAAGAGACCTCTTTCCAGAAATCCTGTAATACCACATTCCTATGCTTCTCATCACAACTTCCTTTATAGAAGAAAAGAAGCTGCGTCCCAAAGAGGTTAAGGAAAATTCCAACATTGTGATATACCAAGGAGTCTTAGCACAAACAAGGTGCTCTGTTACTATTTAATTGGTTAACAGAGTGGTGATCATTTAGTAATCATTTGATAGTGTACCTAAAATCGGGATTAAAAGGTTGTTAACTAAAAACTTTCATGTCAGGCCAAATCTTTTTTATGTCTGGGTATAAATAAAGTCTTATTGTGGAATAGTCATATCCATCTGATTACATACTGATGATGGTTGCCTTCTTGGCAGAGTTGATCAGTTGTGACATAGACCCACATAGCCTGAAATATTTTCCATCTGTCCTTTGTAGACAAAAATATTTATATTGGTCTATGTCAGTGATTCTCTACCCTTGTGGTTATTAAAATCACCTGTCATGAGGGTTCAACCTCTGACATTGTTATTAAAATGACCTGAAATGAAAATTTAGCATTTTTCTATTTTCCATATCTCTCAGGAAACTTGAGTGTGCATTCAGGTTACAGATGACTGTCAAGGAAAGGACTTCATAGCTCTCTTGTGATGACAAGAAAAGGCAGTGCATACAACATTAGAAAATATGGCCACATCACAATTCAGAATTTTGTAACATGCTTGTTTGGCAATTACACTAGCATGTGTTGCTTGGTGCTTATGTGAGCTTTGCAGTGTATATGTGTTAACTTTCTGGCTCTGTAAAATACAAATGGCTTTAAAAAGAGGCAAGTGAGACTTCCTGATAAAGGCAAGGAGGATTCTTGCACTTACTTCATTTCCCTAAACAGAAGGACATTTTATCTTTTATCCCAGAGCATCAGATAAAGACAGTTAATTAGGAGATTATTTGTGCCTTGATTAAAAGTCTTACCGAAAAATACAAAATGCCTCTTCTACGAAATCCATTTGAAACGATGGGAACACAAACCCAGTGCAATTGAGGTGTCAATCATGCACCTCAGCACCTGTGATTGTTCTCACCATTATCTGCCTCTCTCCTAATAAAAAAAATATTTAAATAGGTCGTCTCTCTCTTTCTTGAATGGGTCTCTCTCTCTCTCTCTCTCTATCTCTCCCCTCTCCTTCTCTCTCTCCCCCTCTCCCTCTCTCTCTCTGACACACAACACACAAACCACCCATGGTAATTTAAGGAAGATTTATAAGTCATGCAATTACAGTTTTTCTTTTCCTTTCTTTCTTTCTTTCTTTCTTTCTTTCTTTCTTTCTTTCTTTCTTTCTTTCTTTTTCTTTTTTTTTTGTTTTTTTTTTGAGGTACGGTCTCACTTTAGCCCAGGCTGACCTGGAATTCACTATGTAGTCTCAGGGTGGCCTCAAACTCATTGCGATCCTCCTACCTCTGCCTCCTGAGTGCTTGAATTAAAGATGTGCACCACCACATCTGGCTACAATTTTGTGATTGTTCTTGTATGTGTATGTAAGCAAAAGACAAGATGAGATTATCTCAAAGTTTGCCCCCAAAAGTAGCCTATATATTTCATTCTTTTTCAATTCCTTTAACATGACATATTTTCAAATATGCCTGCCGGATATACCTATAAGTAGATACCGAAGACTAGAATTCTCATTCTCTGAGTAAAAGTCTAATGTCTACCATAATGATGCACATTACTTTGTACAACCATTATATATGATAGAAACTCCCTTGAGTGGTTTTGCTTTCTGGTACCTGGTGCTGGCCCTAGCCTGCCTCTGAAATAACCATGGTAAGAAGGATGTGTTCACATCAGTACTGGTATGAAGAAGAAACTCATTGTCATGAAAGAGCAATTGGGCAACATGGACCAGAGGACCTTTCTCTCATTCCTGTGCTTCTTAGCTTTATTTTCAAAATGGACAGGAAAGAATATTTTTGAAATCATATATTCCATGAACCATCGAACCAGAAAACAACCATTCATCCCCATGACAACTCATGTTTTAAAAAAAAGAATTTATAACTGCAGGTGAGACTATAGTAATAGGAATAGATGAGATTTTAAAAGCAAAGGTTATATTTCTATTCAAATACCTTAAATAAGTGCAAAAAAATTAAAAAGCCTGAATGTGAAAATTAGCCACAGTGTTTCAACATATTATAGAACAGTTTTTTTTGTGTGTTTTGAGAAATGACCCTGAAGCTTTAAAGGATATTTAAGATTCGCAATCCAATTTTAAAAGGTGCAATGTATCGCATTATTATTATTATTTAATGAATACCACTTTTCAGAGATTGGTTCTGGCAGGCAGATGGTTGTCATCCCTGTAAGATCATGAGTTAAACTTGACCATGGCTACCTGAAGATAACACAAGTCCATATTCTTAAATATCTGCCAGTATGAGTGTGAATTTTATTTCTCCTGTTATTTTTCCAGACACTAGATCCAAAATTTTCCTCCTGAAATAGTTCATCCAATCCTGGTGGCTTGAAGAGACAGAAGGAAATCTGGAAGAAGTCTGCTGAGTTTGGGAAATTAGGTAAATGCAAATGAATATCACAGTCTTTACTGTCTTCAATTATCTAGGTTAAAAATAGTGTGTTGTTTCTGAAAAAAGTTATTAGCACAGTTTTCATAGTTTTTAATCAAATTTCCTATATGTGTTACATACTATTCATCTTTCCTAATACTTTTCACAAATGATGGTCTAGAATCACTGATTTCCTGTCTCCAAGAGTTTACAAAAGAAAAAAAACCTCAATTTTAAACACATTGTCTTATAAATTCTCATGTGACTATCTTTTAAAAAGTTATTAATATGCTCTGAAGATTTATATCTATAAAACAAGTATAATGGTGCCTTACATAAAACCTAACCCTAAAAGTTTAGCATTAAGGGATAAAGTGTTTCAGTGTTTGAATCTAGGCTTTCAAATAACACAGCAACCTATTCCTAGCTGTGATTTTCATGTACTTTTCTTTCCCAATGTACATTAATCCTAATATAGAGAAGATCCAGATCGCTAGCAGGTATTTATTTGGAGTCTGAAAACGAACGCTAGAAACAAAATCCAACGTTAGTCCTCATACGGAGTTCATGTTCTGGATGCGAGATCTGAGTTTTGGTCTTGGTGTAAGACTGGCAACAACAATCAGACATCTGCTGCTGAGGTCTAAACATATGACCTTTGACATTGTGAATTATATCCCTTCTTACTTGTTGAGAGAACATGGCTCACCTGAAATGCTGCAGTATCATTAAATCATTCTTGAATAATACATTCAGGTTGAAGTAGGAATTATCACTCAGCAAGATTCTCAGGCCATAAGGTTTTGGTAACCAAATGAAGGAATCAATGGATTTTATAGTCCATAATTGATTATTTCATCCTTCATTTAAAATAAACTAAGTCGCTAAAAGCTTCTGATAATTTTCCAACTATAAAATTCATATGTTTGATGATGAACTGTTTTCAGAAATGGACCAAGCAGATTCTGTAAATCTTGGTTCTGAAACCCTGCTTTTATAGCACCTTGTAAACACATTCCTTTCTAAAGCACAGTCTGTACTCCTAGAATATTCATTTTTTTATGCCTGGACTCTCCATCAAACAAAAGAATTCTACATGATTAAACAGAATATATTATTCTTCCTCATTATTTACATAACAAATCAGAGCAACACAGTGGGTCATTGAGTGCTAGCTACAGCATCTAAGAGATGAGACCTTCAATCTCACTATCAAATTTTAAATTAAAATAATTTCAAGGAACACAAGGTTTCCAAATTGTAGAATTACAAATGGACCTTCTAGAATATGTGCACCCTTTAAATATCTACATTTCAGCAATGTGGTATAGAAGTGAATGGAATTTGGGGATTGATCAACTACACAAGGTCTGATACAACTATGTGTGAGATTTAATACTGTATTAGTGTACTATGAATACAAACTTTTCAAGTGGCTCAAACTCAAATACAACAGTGATATGTGCTTATATCACTCTCTTCTGCCTATTTTCTGTTTTGGTAGCAATCGCATGATCCTCAGTGAAGGTATATATTGGGAAAAATAGACTTGAGTCATTAAATCATTTTTCTTGAATGTTTAAATTGCTACAATACCAAAATTGAAAGCAGTAATGCAAATGTTACATTTATTTCCTTCAAAATTAACCTTTATGTGCATTATATATGGACAAGCTACATTTAATGATTTCATGACAATATTATCATTGCAACTTACATATAGATATTTGGAAACAGTGAAAAAGTTATAGTTAATGTGAAATGCATCAACATAGGGACATCTATACATTAAAGTAGGAGTTCACAAGTTGGAAGTGAACATATATTCTTAAGTTACAGATTTGTGTGGCCAAGCTTGAAGATGAGTAAGTCAGATTCTCCAAAAGCTAGATCCAATAGATTCCTGATCAATACTTCATCTAAAGGAAAAAAAAATGTGAGAAACAGAATAGTAAATTCATCCAAGGAAATGGTACAGAATAGTGATCGCTTCTAGCTTTATTATCCAGTTCCCATGAACTTTGATCTGGCAATTGAGTAGATTTGGTAAAATTTTAAAATAATCAGTATAAATCAAAGAGCTGCCTTAAAAAAAAAAAAAAAAAACTTTGGCAAAGCTTACAGGTAATGATATTGTTCTACTGCAGAGCCTGGGTAGCATAATCAATCAAGAGTGCAGGAGGGATAAAATGTCTTTCTTGTCACTGTATATTAGAAGAAGAAAATTGAAAGTGTGAACAAAGATACAGAGTGTTGCAGTCAGCTTTCTTTCTACTTGCTGCAGGGAAAGAACCCAAGCAAAAGCGGCTTGTGGAGGAAAGGGTCTATTTGGCTTACGGACTCGAGGGGAGACTCCACCCTGGTAGGGAAAACAATGGCATGAGCAGAGGGTGGACATCACCTCCGCCACAGCATTGGAAATAGCGACAGGAGGGTGTGTCAAACACTGGCAAGGGGAAGCTGGTTTATAACCCCCATAAGCCCGCCCCCAACAACACAGCTCCATCAGGTTGTAAAATCCAAACTGCATTCAGCTGAGGATCGATCTATCAGAACACATTCATTTGTTTGTGGGGGACACCTGGATCAAACCTACAGAGTATAGAAATAACATGAATACTGATGGCCTAAGCAGAAACTCACTGAACAGAGGAAACTAAAGACAAAATAAATACACTGTTCATAAATTCATATAGAATGCCTTCCAGAGATAGCAATAACTATTTGAATTGAACTACATGCTTGTAACATTTTTCTCAGATTTTGTAAGCAATGCTTGAATGGTATAGAAACAGAAAAAAGCACAGTTAAGTAATCCAATTATGAGTCATCAAAATCAAGAGGAAATTGAAGGACATGTTCTTATGAAGACAAGTTAGGTTGATGATGGTTCCATATCTTCTTAGAATACTTCCATTTGACTTTGTATGATCATACCTAAATATTATGACTCCTCTTTCCTGAATCAATCAATTTCCCTCTGATTACTAAGAGTTAGACTTTCCTACCATTTCAACATTTGCATTTCTAGGAAATAAACTCTCTGGAAACATGGAAATCATCATGGATAATCTTGGCTATGTTTGTCTAAGTGGAATATTATTGGATCTTGTTTTATATTCTATTTACTAGAATCTCTCTATAAATTTCATAGCAGCCTACCTTTTCCTGTAAAACCAACACAGTAACTAACACTGACCTTCAAGATGAAATTTCCTGTCATTAGCAGAGTGAAAAGGGTAGCACAGTAGAACATGCATATTTTTGCTTAAAATACATAAGCCTCTTAGCTCAGCTCAATTCCTGAAATATTTAATGGACAATACAATGTTTGGCACATCTTCCCACCACAGTTTTATGGCGGAAGTGATGTCCACCCTCTGCTCATGCCATTGTTCTCCCTGCCATCATGGAGCTTCCCCTGGAATATATAAGCCAAAATAAAGCCATTTCTCCACAAGCTTCTTTTAGTTTGGGTTCTTTGTGACAACAAGAAAGTTGACTCTAACACTTGTCAACTTGACAGAGCCTAGAATCATTAAGTATAGAAGCTTTCTGGGAATGCTTCTGAGGCATTATTTAGATAAAGTTTCATGATGTGGGAAGAGTCACTTTAACTAGGGGCAGCCGCATTCCATGGGCTGAAGTACTCAGCTGTAGAAAAAGGAGAGAGCTGCTGAGTGTAAACATTCATTATATCTGCCTACTGATTGTGGACACAATGTCTCCAATTGAATCCTGTTCCTGCTTCAATGTTTTTCTTGCCATGGTAAGCTGTAACTGTAAACCAAAATGAACAAACCCTGCCTCCTTAACTTGATTTTGTCAGCCATTTTTTCAGAGCAGTAAGAAGATAAGTGACACAACCTCTAACTTGGCATGTGGTGTCAACAATCGTATATTATTTCTATTAGTTTTTTTAGAAGTGATGAACTATATCTAGATTGTTGAATTTTGATGGGGATCGCATGAATATATATATATATATATATATATATATATATATATATGAATAAATTAATGAGTGGCCCATAGCTATCATTCACTAAGTGATAACTTGTAGTACTCTGCTAATGAGGCATGGAGGAAGTAAGGTTTCTGCTGAGTCTGGCAGGCTCTGGGACAGTCTCCTTCTGAAGGAAGTTGAGGCAAATTCCGGGGGCCCCTGTAAATCTTAGCAATCCTGAAAACTCCAGCCCCAGGCAGGACACAGCTCCAATAAGATAAGCAGTTCAAAGCCTAACTTATTCTAACTGCAAATAACAAACCTAAACAATAAGGTTTCATTTCCTCTGCTGACATCACCATTCTCTCACAGATCTTGCTTCCTATGCTTCTACCTCTGACTTTTCTCTATAAAAACAGATGCAATCTACCAATAAAATGAGATCTGCCCACTGCCGCTGTCTCCCGAGAGTCTCATCTCTCGTTCGGCTCACGGCTATTCCAAGCCTCTGCTCACCCAGCTCCCATGGGCTGCAACCCCCTAAGTAACCCACGGACCCAGAATAACTATCATTTTAACAATTCCTGTACTTCCTATGTCAATAATTTTTCTATTGTCTTGAGACTCATTTATTAATTGTGTCTTCCTGAATCATCTCTGAATGATTAAAAGGTAAGGAAAAGATACAGATGTGGTGGCTTATGGCTATAATCTTAGTACTCAGGAGAGTATGGTAGGAGAAGTTCCTGATTTAAAGCCAGAATGGCCTAGAGAATGAGTTCCAGGCCAGCCTGGAGTAGAGTGATATTAGAGTGAGACACTGCCACCAAAAAAAATAAAAATAAAGAAGACAGGAAAAAGAACAACATATTTCAGTACCTTTAAAATTTCTGTATATTGCTAGCTATATATTAGTAAACACTAATATGTGCCAAGCTGATAAATAATTATATGAAACCTCCATGTAGAAATGATGAAAAGGTACCAATAAAGGTCAAAAATCTTATGGGTTGGTGGTCCAAATACCATGGTTCTGACTTACTGGGAATCAAATTAATTGTAAGGAATCCCTAAGGAAAAAAATTCTCATTATTTTTCTATTCAAACTAAAATAGGAAGATGTAAGACAAATGTTATGAGAGATACCCTCAGTCTGCAAATACTAGGCTCCTTGATATGATAGTCAAATTGTTAGCAATTATAAACCTTAATTCAAAACAGTTTATACAATACATAACTTTCCATCCCATGGAGTGTTTGAGTAATCCCATTGAAGAGTTCCCCCAATGGGTAGGGAGCAAGGAGGAGGGAAATGTGGGTACCAACACAAGACTTGCTCATACGGTGTTTCTATTTATTAACAAGTAAATAAATTTATTTAATTTTAAAATCAGCCTAAAAAATCTATCAGATTAGCCCAGATATATTTGTGTTTAAGTGTGGTGAGAAAATAAAAGTGTGTGCATTAAGCTGGTTAAGCTTTTTCCCATTTTATGCTACAACAGTAAAACTTATTTTATCAAAATTTCTGTTGCAGTGCTGGTCCATTGATGGTGATACAAGCTCAGTTGCCCTTCCCATTCAGAAGTTTGTTTCAGTTGGTATTTCCCATTCAATTTCCCCTATGAAGACTTATGAAGTGTGAATTTGCATGAGTCCAAGCACCAGCCTCAGAAAAAGACTCTGAAGCTAGTTGCTTGCGAACAAAGGGCTTCATTCCATTCTGTGTTGCACTGTTCCACTCCATCACTGAACAGCACTATCTAATTTTCCATTTCAGTCTCAAGGGCATAATGTAGTATTGAGTGAAAACAGTAGACTGATACATAAAATGCATCTAATACTTTATGGGAATTGTCTTATCCCATTGCATGAGGATATCACTCTCATTTCGCAAATAACAGAATGAAAAGTTGTATATATTAAATGTTTCACATTAAGCAGACCTGGAATGTAATCATTGCTTTGTTATTTTTTCTTCGATAATTCTCTTTTTCCATTCTTCCCTCCAAAAGTCAATGGCAAGGACATTTGTATTCATGGAACTTCCTCTTCCATGAACTGATCTTTTCCACAGATCATATGGGCTGGAGAGTGATGAGCACCGAGTCCTCTGTGGTTTATTCCTATCCCAGTATGATCCACTCTCATGCCCTCACATCATTATTGCCAAGGGATCACTAAGGCATTGCTCAAGCTTAGGAGTCAGGGAAGTGTTCCAACTTTTCAAATGTAATGTGTCCTTTTGATCAAATTCTACCTGATATTTCAGTAAAGTTGAACAAGAGCTATCACTACAGGGCACCTTGGTAGATCAGAGCCCAGTATTACAGAAACTCCCCGCATCACCACTCCATCTTTTCAGATCATCAAGCTAAATAATGAATCTGAAGTTTCCTGATGTCTTTCCTGCATGAAGTTTAAATTAGATGTGACATCCCTTGGGTACCATTCACAAGAGCTCTAATGACAGTGTAAAAATATGGAAAGAAGCTAAATGAGATTCTTTTACTAAAATATACATAACTATATATGTACTAACTTCATTTCAATGAAATGAAAAGGAAAGAGCTAGCTTGAATGTTAAAATTATTCTCTCACTGCTTGACTTTATATATAAATGCCAATAATTCTGAGGGTTTCCAAGATGGATATTTATAATTACAGCAGATTTCATTAGCTAAAAAGCCAGCATTAGAAGGTAAAAATTAGATTTTAATGAACAATTCTTTGGAAAGATGTCACGAATTGGTATCTGGAGGATATAATCATGACTTAAAAATCAAGTAGATTAAATGAGTCTAGGAAAGGACTAGATAGAAAAAGATTAAAATAACTTCAAAGACAGGCTCTTCTTGAACCACTTTTCCCACCCCCTGGGGGAAAATGAAGTAGAAAGAAAAGAAATAAGAAAGAATAATAAATGTGTGCTTTAAAAATGTAATCTGTATTTTAAAGCTTTATATTTGATGGGGGCAAATTTGGTTTGACAATTTTTATAGTTGTGATTTAACGTAGTAAATTAAAGGCTTTGGCAGCAAGTAAATATATTCTCAGTGATTGGTGCTGAAATTCAATAGCCTTCCACAAGTTATTGTCCAGGCTTGGCCTTGTCAGACTTCATGAATCCAATACCATCTCAGGAGAGGTTAATGACCAAGATAAATGGAAGGGATAGGTGTTTTGATGCAGCCTGGGAAGAGATCTGTTGCTGGTACTGAAATAAATGATTCCGAGTAATACTGCTATCATAGCCAAATGTGTGAAGCTGTTTTCCACACCGTGCACAGTGTTAACACTCTGTATACATAAAACATATTCACTCGAGGACATGAGCTAACAAGGAGATTTAGAAGCCAAAACCAAGAAGCACATTGCATTAGTTTCAGCTTATTTATTTCTGGTAAGTATCCTGTACTGTGTCATAATAGCTTCCTATCAGCACACCTTAAAATTGTATTTAAAATAGTAGTTGAACCTTCTCTTGTTGCTATGCAGAAAAGAACCCAACAAAAAGCAGCTTGTAGAGGAATGAGTTTATTTTAGCTTATGAACTGGAGGGGAAACTCAATTATGGCAGAGAAAACAAGGGCATGAGCAGAAGGTGAACATCACCTCTGCCACAGCACTGCAAACAGCTGCAGGAAGGTGTGCCAAACCTCCAACAAGGCTCCAATACCCAAAACTGCATTCAGCTGTGGATTGAGCATTCAGAACACATTCATTTGTGGGGAACACCTGGATCAAACCATCACAATCTGCCCCCAGCCCCAACAAACTAATAATTATACATGATGTAAAATGCAATATATTTAGCTCAACTCCAAAAGTCCCAACAATTTTTTTTTCTTTTCAAATGAGCAATCATACAAAAAAAATCTATAATAGCACAGATCATTGACAGTGCAAAAGATAGAAATGGTCATAGCAAAAACAGTTTGAACCAATACAAAATTGAAAACAAGGCAAACACCAAACTCTAACCCCAAGTCTGATAGTAATAAGTGATGGTTCTTTGGAGTTCTGATTCCACCCCTCAAGCTAGGTATGATGGTTAGGTTTTGTTGTCAACTTGATCTTTTTTAATTATCTTGGGTGGCTCTCTGAGGATGTTTACAGGAAGGCTGACTCTCAGCAAGGGGCAGGATGTAAAGAAGCTCAAAGAAGCTGGAAGTAAACATCATTTCCTATGTGGGCCATGCAGGAAGTAAATTCTAGAGACTCAGGAAGCCATTAAGTCTGGGGAAGGGTTGCAAGACCCCACCCTAAGCCTATATAAAGGAAATGAAATTCTCTTTGGCCCCTGCCTGTTTGCTGTTGTGTGTGTGGTGTTGGTGATGGTTTTATCTCTCTGCTTGGACCTGTGAAAGAGGACCATCTTCTTTCACTTTTATGGGACTTCCCCTAGATCTGTAGCTTGAATAAATTGTTTCCTCCCATAAACTGTGCCTGGTTTGAAAATTCATCCCAGCGGCATGTGGCTAACTATGATACTAGGCTACACACCAGGGAGCTCTCCTTGACAGACAACCCATAATCCTGGCACTTCAGTGGGTCTCCACTTAGACCCATGGTTCATTCTCACAGCTACATTGGGGCTCTGTGTGGATAATCCAACACACCTGCTTCACACTGCCAATGGCCATTTCCAAAATAATAATAATAATAATAATAATAATAATAATAATAAACCATGTTGGGCATCCAATGACCCATTTACCTGTATTTATTATATTCCATATTACCAGGTGGGCTATGAATTTCTTAATCCAGGGATGTGGGTCCATGGGTTAGTGGAGAAGTTGCAGCATGCATCAACTCCCTGTTCGTCCACCTAGCTTTGTGAGAAGAGGCTTGGAATAGCTGTGAGCCAACTAGAGATGAGCACTCTTGGGAGAATGCGGCAGTGGACAGTTCTTGTTTATTGTATAGATAACAGTTGTCTATATAGAGAAAAAGGCAGAGTTAGGAGCATAGGCAGCAAGGAGATAGGTAGGGACAGGATCTGTGGACATCTCATAAGTTGATTGGTAGGGGCCAGTACCCTTTGGAAACCTGTTTTGCATAGATAAATTGAGGGACCTACATGACTCAATACATGTATATAGATATGTATAGAATGGTGATGTCAGCAGAGGAAATGTAACTATATTGTTTAGGTTTGTTAATTGCTTATCTCAGGGCACAGCTGTGGCCTTCCTGGGGGCTGGAGTGTCCAGGATTTGCTAGAGATTATCGAGGTCCTCGGACTGCCTCAACTTCCTTAACAGAAGGAGACAGTCCTGGAAGCCTGCTGGTATCAGCAAAACCCTATATCCTCCATGCCCCTTTAGCAGGATACCACACAGGGGGAAATAAAGCCAACTTTGAAGAGCAGGAATCCTCCTTTAGCATTCAGATCCCTTATTTCAAATGAGTCTGCATTCTTCCTGCTGTCCCCATGCAGATCACCTGGCTCAATCTCAATGTTTATAATCTCTCAAACAATTACAGCTAAACGTGCAGCAGTTTCAACCCAAAGATTTTTTTTATTTCTGTGCTATCTCCATCTGTTCACACCAGTCCATTTTTATGCAATGCAACCCTGCACAAGTTCTCAGGAAACAGGCAATCAGAATGCAGCAAGCTTCTCACACAAACTGCTTCTGGCACAGTCCCTACAATGTTCTTTCTCACCCTTGAAAGCCAAACCTCACAGTCCATAGTTCTCATTACATTCATGTCTTTCAACTCTGACCAGAATAGCTCATCAAGCTGTACTTACAGCACTGCAAGGCATCTCTTAGTCTGAAGGTGCAGTCCTTCCACACTCATGCAAATCAGTTCCAAAATGCCCAAAGTCACAGAATCAGAGTTCTAGCAGCTACAACAGACAGCACTTCTGGTACCAAAACTGTTGTAGTTAACTTCTAACACTCCATATACATAAAGCATATTCACTTGAGGATATGAGTTAACAATGATATTTAGAAGCTAAAACCAAGAAGCATCTTTTCTTAGTTTCAGCTTATTTATTTCTTTTAAGTATCATGTACTGCATCATAATAGCTTGCTATCAGCTCACCTTAAAATTATATTTATATGTTTTAAAATAGTAATTAATGTTTATTTTTAAATAAAAGAAAGGCAAGGAAAAACCTCTGTCATTTTAATGGTGATCACTGAACATGAACTTTTGACTCTGAGTTTGACATCACTGTGATGACATGAAATTGGCTGAAACAGGAAGTTTTGGGGTTCCCTGTCAATACAACAACATACCAAAGCATCAACCAATGTAGGGCATCCTGGATTCTTGTCTTATGAAAGCATTAAAATCCATAGACCAAAGAATAAGGTTTATGGAGACTTTATTAGATTAAGAAAAACAATAGAAAAAAGTACAGAGATCCCCTGTCATGTGGAAGGCAGGAGGGGGTAGAGAGCCCATGTGGAAGAAACAGGGTTCTCTCTTTGTCTCAGCTCAGCTGTGCCTAGATGAGGAGAGGCTTACCAGGACCTTGAAGTTCAGGACAGAGGAATAGGCATTCAAGAGAGAGCTTGTCCCTTGGTAAGGGTGTGTTTATAACCTTAATGTGGTGTGTTTCAACTTCAGACTCAGGTGAGCTAGAGTGAGAATTGATTGGTCTGGACTAGGGGCTGGGCTTATCCAAGCACAATGTGAGTATAAGATTTAAATTCTAGGAAAGGAGACCTCTCTCCCATGGAGGGGCTCAGGTTGTTCATGGAAAAACATGTCTAGAGAACGCCTTTACAAGAGATGAGAAGTCAGATTATTCTTTGATCTCCAATAATGTAGAAGATAGCAAGAGCAGATTTAAGAACATTTCTGATTTTTATATTCAGGGCCCCGTCACACTAAACTACCTAACAAAGCCACAAGACTCCCTCTCAGTCATAAGCAGTATTTTAGATTACAGAGTCTGTGGATTCTTGAAGTGGAGCAAGAAATACAGTTGAGTTCAAGTAGTGCTCCAGTAATGCTCAGCTCTCACTCATAGCTAGTTCTAATCTCCTTTCCAGTTCCGGAAATATGTCTTATGTCTTAAGTCACATTTTGATATATCTCTCCATCCATTATGATTCTTATTTTATAAATGAAACAAGGAAAATAACATCTTTAGAGCACTAACTGTGGTGGTTCACAATTCTAAGAATGTCAATAACAAATAATTTTAATATCTGATCTACTGAATTATTTATATTTTCCCTTTCACCAAGTTGATATACACATATGGTGTTAACATTTTTGAGTGACTGTGAGTTTGTATACAACACGCGCGTGAATGAGCTAATTACAGTAGGTTGAAATTGAGCATACTTAGCTATCACTCTACCTTCTTTTTCTGTCTTCAAATAATGCTAATTATCTAACAGTTAAATGACTTGCCGCAGTTACCTTGTGCAGAATGAACCCAAACAAAAGCCGCTTGTGGAGGAATGGGTTTATTAGGTTTACAGACTCGTGGGGAGACTCCATCCTGACAGGCAAAATGATGGTATGAGCAGAGGGGTGGACATCACCTCCACTACAGCACTGCAAACAGCAGCAAGAAGGTGTGCTAAACACTGGCAAGAGGAAGCTGGTTTATAACCCCCATGAACCCACCCCCATCAACACAGCTCCAGCGAGGTTCTAAAACCCAAACTGCCATCAGTTGAGGATAGATCACTGAGAGCACTTTCATTTGTTTGTGGGGGACACCTGGATCAAACCACCACATCCATCATGTTTATTGAAGCTCCAGATTCAGGGGAAATTCCATAATGATGAAAGAGCCTGGCCTCTTTCCCAGGCCCAAACAGAGAGAAACCCATCACCAACACCACACACACAAGCAAAACGGGTAGGGGAAGGGAGGAAGGAGTCTGGAGAAATTTTCTTCCCCTTTATATAGCCTTAGGGCATGGTCTTGCAACCCTATCCCATACTTGTAGACTTCCTGAATCTCTAGAATTTCTTTCCTGTACTGTCCTAACAGAAAGGGTTGTTAATTTCTAGCTTCCTTTAGTTTCCTTACATTTTATGCCCTACTGAGAGGGCTGCCTTCCTGTGAACAACATCAGAGAGCCACCCAATATAATTAAAATGTTCAAGTTGACAACAAAACCTAACCATCAGACTCTTAAATCTAAGAATAAATCATTAATCAAGTTTATAATCATTAGAGGGAAATGTAAACACTGTTAAGTCATGTTACCTAGATTCAAATTTCAGACATAATGCTAAATAACACAGAGGCCTTGAGCTAGTTATTTAATTATTTTTTTCTTCATCTGTGTGATGGTTAGGTATTGTTGTCAACTTGATTGTTTTAATTATCTTGGGTGGGTCTCTGAGGATGTTTACAGGAAGGCAGCCTCTCAGTAGGGGGAAGGATGTAAGGAAGCTCAAAGAAGCTAGAAGTAAACATCCTTTCCTATGTTGGCAGTGCAAGAAGGAAATTCCAGAGACTCAGGAAGCCATTAAATCTGGGATAGGGTTGCAAGACCCCACCCTAAGGGTATATAAAGGAGAAGAAATTCTCATAGGCCCACCTGCCTATTCCCTGTTCTGTATGTGTGGTGTTGGTGATGGGTTTCTCTCTGTGTTGGGACCTGTGAAAGACAGCCAGCCGCTTTTGCTGTTACGGAACTTCTCCTCAATCTATAGTTTCAATAAATACTTTCCTCCCCCAAATTGTGCCTGGTTTGAAGATTCATCCCAGAGGCGTGTGGCTGACTGATGCAATCTGTAAAATTAACTTTAATAATACTGATAATGATTGATGATGATGATGATAGAAGTACCTATCTCCTAAGGTAATGGGGAGAAGACTTAAATACAGTTAAAGGCAAACCTAATGGTAACATGGTAAATGGTATAGCCTAGAGTAAGTAACAACTGAATTTCCCTTTGATGGAGGAGTGATTTCAGAGTGGTATCCAGGTTTCATGTGCCTGCATCCGTGCTTTCTTCCAATCTATACCTATTGGACTATCTTTACCTTGTCAACTTTTCTGGCTTCCCTCACACAGTAAGGATGCATGTACCAAGGGACACTGACAGCTCTATTTTGCATGAGTTCTTAACCATGGACAGACTCCACAGAGGAAAACTACAGGGGTAAGAACAAAATCAAGCACTATTTTACTATTAGAATTATTATGAAAAAATGCTCATAAAAATCACAATACTAGAACTAGTCTGTTTAATCCTCTAAAATGAGACATAAAGCCTTTGAAATGTAATTTTTCACAAAATGATGCTCAGCTCCTTCTTTTCAAAAGTGTAAACTTATATGATTTTAAACCATAATATCCACTTTCTAACAAAACAGAGAATTAGTACATTTCATTAAGAGTATACATTGATAAGTATATATGAGGCAAGGGAAATGCAATATATATGTTTAGTGAATCAGATATATTTTCCTCATTTTTGTTAGGATGTATCATTAACATTGTATAATTTTATCAAAATTACATTTGCCATTGCTTATTAATTTTCACTTATTTCATTAAGCTCCTTGGAAATCAAGCTATTTTGTTGACTATAATATTACTATGAATTTGGGCACTTGCTTTCTGTTAGGGTAGTGCAAATATTTATTATCTTTTCTGATTCTCCAAGAATCCACTTCTGTATAAATTGCTTTGAATTCACTGAAATTCTATTCTCTATTTTTCTTTCTCTTGGAAAAAAGGAATGTAAGTCATAAATTTCTATAATAATGGTCAGGCAGGTTAGATAACCATTTATCATATTTTGTTTGTGCTTACCAATTTATATTTTAAGAGCAAATTAAATATGAAGGCTTAGGAAAAGAAGCAAATAAAGACATTAAAATATGAAGAAATCTTTTAGAAGATGTCATAGTTAAATCCAAAGTGTTTTTGAGCTCTTAAGTGTTCATGAACATCTACCAGGGGAATCACTCAATAGTTTACAGGACATATTTATAAGAAAATATTCTCTTAATCAAGAAAAGTGATAAGTCATATCTCAAAAACTTTTTAATGTGTGTTAATTTCTACCCTTGATCGACCTCCAATTATCCATAAAAGGGGGGCGTGGGTGGACACAGTGATAAAAATTATATACAGTGGAAGAATTTCTTTATCTCCAAATAAAGAACACTGGTTTAGAAATCTATAAGCAAAATAGAAGAGAAAACCACACTATCAGTTTGACTGACATTTACCTAAAATATCCAGATGTACCAATCCATGCTATAGTAATTGAAGTATTAGGGCTTTTATTTATTTATTTATTTTATTTCTGCAAGTATTGGAATTGAACCCATGGCTTCATATAGGGTAGGGAAGTATTTAAGCACTGAACTATATCCTCAGAACTATGCTATAGTAATGGAAAGTGTCACAGAAATAATACCTCCTTTGCCATAGTGTGAAATGAGCAATTGCTGTAAGTAGAGAATAATCAAGTTCAACTATTTTAACATTAAAGTGTCACTACGTTGTTGTATTCCATATGAACAAAATCCTCCATCATTTGTATAGCACCAACTCCCCTGCATGTCAACACATCAATCTGGCTTGCTGTTTCCTACAAGTTCTCAATCATCTTTACATGAGTAAACAGTCATGTTCTAAAGGAGGCAAACCTCCTAATATATTCCTGCTATTATTGTTCCTTGGAAAACACCCAGGGCCTCAATAAGGCAGTGATTGGAAATGCACAAAGTCTTTTAATATCCTAATTATTTTGATTTAACTTCTTCTAATAGCTTAAATTATACTGAATTTATTTAGAACCCATTAGAGGGCTTTTTTTTTTTTCAACAGATCATAAACACAGGCTGAACTTAATCTCAAGACAAAATTAATTATTCATGTTTCAAATTGCTGATACACTTTTCCAAAAACCTGCCACCTCCTTCTACATTCAAGCTTTTATTTTAATTCCCTTTCCATTCTAGGAAAGTAATTACCAGCAGTGTATATGTCATTCTGGAGTGCTTTGAGGCTTTCTACCCAGGGATCTGAACAAATCAAACAGACCCTCAGAGTTGCAGGGAGATAGGAAGGTCAGTATCAAGTCAATGGTAGCATCAAAGTCAACCACCCCCTGAGAGCTGAGGGACAATGTACAGGGACAAAAGTCACGAGGACCATCTCTTCTGCATTCACAAACAGCAGTATGTTATGTCTTTGGTGATCACATGCTCTTCTTTTTAAGTTAATGTTTATATTTTAATCACTTTTGCTGCCCTCAAAGGGTTATTTTCATAGGGCTTGGTTTTTTATTGTGAATTTTTATACATGAACATACTATAATTTGCTTATTTTCCCTGATTACCATCCTGTGCCACATGTCCTCTGTGGGACCCTGCAAGGAGGCATCAGGTAAGGTTTTGCTGAGAATGGCAGGTGTCTGGACTATCTCCTTTCTGTTAAGGAAGTTGAGGTGAGTCTGAGGCCCTGATAAATCTCATGCATATCCTGGACTCTCCAGCCCCCAGGCAGGCCACAGCTGTACCCTGAGATAAATAGACAATTCCAGGCCTAAACTCAGTCCAGCTGTAATAACAAACCTAAACAATAACAGTTCCTTTGCAGCTATCACCATTCTATACATGTATAGAGTCACGTAGCCCCCTCAATTTAGCTATGCAAATTAGGCATCCAAATGGTACTGGCCCCTACCAATCAACTCATGAGACATCCACAGATCCTACCCCTACTAATCCCCTTGCTGCCTATGCTCCTACCTCTGCCTTTTCCTCTATATAAATAGCTTTTATCTATACAATAAACGAGAACTGTACACTGCCGTGTTCTCCCGGGTGGCTATGCCTGTCGGCCTACCGCTATCCCAAGGACACTGTCCACCCAGCTCTGTGGATGAATCAGAGTGTTAGTGTACAATGACCTCTGAAGTAATCCATGGACCAGCAGTCCTCCACCCCCACTCCTTTGCAGCCTCTCCATTTTCTGAGTAGAATTTCTGTTTTGAAGCTTCCTTCTTTTAGTCTTCCTTCACCAACCATGCCAAAATGCTCAATATTGTTCAGGTCTTGGAAAAGTAACAACCACTCTAAGTTTATGAATGTGATGATCACTTCATGTCTGGAGAAGAGTTTTCCAAACTCCTACCCACCTTCTTTCTCTTGAATTCTTTAGGTCCTTTCTGCCTCTGTGTTCCCCGGAACCTTGGAGGGCATGGTAGAGATGTCTCATTTAGCACTGAGCTCTCAGTAGCTTCTTAGTCGCATCACAAAAATAAATCTTGAGGCTCAACCTCCCCAGCCATCTAAAGGAGTGAGTTTTTTACTTAATGGAAATGTTGCCTATTTAACCTTGTCAGTAACCCCCTATGGGAATGTGAGAATTTATGGACTATGACAGTCCCATAACTCAATGGTTTAAACCACCATGGCTAGGTTAATTCAGTTTAAAAAATCATTTCTGTAAATGGCATTAAGTATTTAGTGCATATTATTCTATTTCAAGTCTGAGAGACTAGCAAAAAATCCTACTTATATTTCCTTTTTACAAAATAAAGCAGAACTATGAAAATTAGAAAGTAAACCAACTTGCCATAATTCTACATAAGGAAAATAGTACAATGCAAACTAGCTAAGTGTTAAGCTTAAAACAATTAATAACTATGATGGTGCTTCCTTGCTATTGTAGCTCCTAGATATTTTCTTATTCAATTAACACCTAAAATATGACATGTATGCACCAGGGCAAGCTGCTAATGATACCCAGATGACACGACCTATTCCTACTCCTGTGGAAGAAATTCCTACTATAAAAAGGCAGAAATGTTCAGCAAATACACACTTTTATTATGAAGAATAGAACAGAGAATTTGGAAGAAAGTTTGTTGATTTAATTCAAGTAAGGGATACTTAAGAATTTAAATTTTAAAAGTTACCAAAAGAGTATGTCCTCTGAATGGACCAAGCAGTCTTGAAAACCTATGTTCTATGAGATTCTGTCATTGACATTAGTATTATTTATTTTTGTGTATGTGCAGGTGTGTGTGTGTGTGTGTGTGTGTGTGTGTGTGTGTGTGTGTACAAGCCAGAGCCTCTTGTCACTACAAGCAAAGAGTAGATGCTTCTCCAACTTTTGTGTTTGGTTTATGTGGGTGGCTTGGAACTTAAACATGGGTCATTGGGCTTTAACTGATGAGTCATCTTCCCAGGCCCAACATTATTATTACTTTGGCTAAATCTTTGATTCTTTTCCACCTTCTCTTCTGTGAAGAGGAAGCTATATTTCCATATCAAAGACATATATAAAATATAGCAAAAGTTAAGGGACTGGTGAGATGGCTTAGTTGGATAAGTGCTTTCCTATGCAAGTATGAGGACTTGTGGTTGAATCCTAGGCACCAACATTAAAAAAATAATCAACTCCATTGGTGTACACTTGTAATCTCAATGCTAGGGAGGCAGAGACAAGAAAATCCCTGGAGGTCTCTGACCATCTAATCTAGCTATTGGTGAGCTACAGGCTCATTGAGGGACCCTGGAGAGCAATTGACTAAAACAGCTGATACTAACATCCAGGCTTCACATGCATGTGCAGACACACACACACACATAAACTCACACACCTCTAACAAAAGCAAAACAGAAAAGAAATTAAAGCATCATTAAGGTGCTAGATGAAGTGGCCTCTAGGGCATCTATGTAACCCATCCATCTCTATCTTCTGTTGTATGGTATGGCACTTGCTTTTTTTAAAAAAAAAAAAAAAAAACAAGCCATAAGGCTCATGTATTGGCTTTACATTTTCTTTTCATTCTTTCTTTCCTTATCCTTCTCCTTTAATTTGAGACAGAGTCTCATGTTGCCCAGGATAGCTTGAACTTGTTATATTGCCCTTAATAACCTTACATTCCTTTTCTGCCTAAATCTCCCAAGTTCTGGAATCACAGCCAGCATTTCTTTTAATAAATATTATTATTATTATTATTATTATTATTATTATTATTGATTCTTATATTTTTGTGATTTCAGTGATTGAATCTAATGACTTGCACATGTGATGTAAATGCTCTATGCTTGGACTATATATCCTCAGTCCTCTTTCTATTTTTTTTTCTCTTTTTTTGAGACAAGGTCTTACTGAGATGCCCAGGCTGGCTTGGAACATGCTATTGTCTTGTCCTAGCTGCCAAATAGTTGGTATGACAAGCCGGTGGCAACAGGCCTGGCAGAAAAAGAGCATTTCCATTGCAAAATAAGTCTATTTTTTATCTGCTTTTTGTTCTTTCGGGGCCAGGTTTCTTTGCTTTCAGAGGGTTTCCTATATGATGTTTCTCTTTTAAGTAGCATCACAAGTCATCTGTCCTGATAGGGGAAGTCATTTGTTTCTCTGCTCTCAGTCCCTAGTATTCTTGTGCCAGCATAGCTCCAGCATGTCAGCGATGAGCTCACAGTAGATATAATTTAGCCAGGATTACAGGATTCCCAACTTGCTTCAATTGCAAATGATCATGGCTGTACTGTCATATGTTCATCGCAGACTCTCATAATGAACATTTGGCTGTTTATTTAAAATTCCCAGAATTGACTCCTGGCTCCAATACTTTGTAGCTGGGTGAGTTTGCTTGCATTAGTTGTTTCAAATCTGCCAAAACTTTGTCCATTTTGAAAATTTTAAATAATTTTAAGTATCTAAAACATTTATCACTATGCTTGGCATATAACACTTGACTGAGCAATACCAATTAATGTCACATACACCTTTAATAAATTCATTTCTCACATAGAAATTTCCAGAAATTTTCGCTCATGCCTCTCTTTTTTTGCATAAACTTTCCTATTTTTTTCAGCTCCTTTATTTGGAATATTTTTCAGGTATGACATTCTAATTCAATTTTGGAGCTAAGAATACATGAGCTGTTTGTTTTTGCTTTTTCTATCACACCTTGCAGGAGGCATTCGTATAAGGGTTGCATAGGCATATTTGCTGTGTGAATAGATAAACAAGTGGATGCCTTAGCTGATTTCTGGAGTATGCCCTCTGACTGCCAGAATATTTCACTTGTTTATTCTTCCACCCACACATTAGTCTGATGTTTGCATCAGCTCCCAGACTGTGGAGAGCTCATTCCCTTTATCTACTCTGCTCCTAGCACCAGGCAGGCAACATGCAGTTCTTTACACCACTGAGGCCCATTAATGATGGCCCAAATGCACACCAGCAAGGCTGAAGGTCCTCAAACTCCAGGACACGTGAGTAGAACAAGAATATAGATATTTAGATGATTGACAATATAACTCATTAAAATTTCAAGAGCAGCTTTGAGGCTAACCGTGCCAACATGCCCACACCAACCATTTAAGATATTCTTTCTAGAGAGATTATAGGCCAGTTTTAACTTGTGTGTCGTCCCCGACTTTGCTATATGAGATTGAGGAATGCCACTCTATGCCTGACCTAATAGTAGAAGCAGGAAGGACCAGACTGTGTCATTCTCTGTGCTAGTATGAGTAAACCACTTTTCAAGGGACATTGCCTCTTTTCTGAAAAAGAAAGAAAATCCAGATTGCCTCTTAGACTTCTTCCAAATGTATGGTTATATGAATATAAAATGCGTTATACACAGAATCATACAAAACATAATGATATCTGAATAAAGGAGTGGTTAAAAATAGAAGCATTTCCATGTCTGCTCCATGATAAATAAAAAACTCATTTTAATGCAGAAAGCTTCTACAATCCATCCATGCTTTGACTTTATCCAAAATAATCATTTAGTGTGGAGACATACTGTGGAAAGAGAGGAGTAGGCATTAAATCTTGTGTGAAACATCTCAGAACCAGCTTCAGAATAGTGATCACAAATTTGTTAATTTGCTTTAACCACATGACGTGAGTAGGAGAATTGCACACTTCATTCGTCTGCTTGTTTGTTTCATCATTTTAAGGAGTTTGAATGAGTAACAGAAACTCCAGATCATGTATCCTTAGACATTCTTTAAAAAAAAAAGAGGAAAACAAACTTAGTTCTCCCTCTCTTTTCCATTCTATGGAATGTTAGTTTTAAATAGAATGGAAGGGACTGGATTTAAAGAATCCCTATGTTCAAAGTCTGAGAACTGGGAGTCCTTTGCAAGAAGGCCACCCACATCTTTAACCTCACTTTCCTTAGTGAGTAAAAACTAAAGAATCACTTCGACTGGCTGACTGAAATAAACGACAGCTCCAGGTTGAGTGAGAGACACCTTCTGAAGGAAACACACGAATGAGCTCAAAGAAGAGAATACAGGATGGTCTTCTCTGGCCTCTCCACATGGGACAGACACATCTCTACAAATGTATACACCACACACACGTCACATCACACATCACTCTGTGCCACAATATTCTACACCAGCACACCCCTCCAAAATAGGTAAGGATTTCTTATCTCCCATCTCAGCATGCATGTGCATGTGTCCTATGAGATGCTCTAAAGAGAGAGGAGGCGAGAAGAAGCTGATAGAGGAAGCTGTGTGCCATTTGTATTTCCCAATAACCCACAAATGTTCCAAGTTTCTTGGCAGCGTACTCCACATAAAATTAAATCTGAAGTGCTAATTTGGCACATTTTTAATTCATAACATCAATTCTCAACATTAATTTTGACATGTTCTTTTTTTAAGACTTACAATTGGAACTGAAAAATTACTTGGAAAAGTAGTGCTTACTGAGATTGTGATGGAGTCCTTGCTTCTGGCGAAAGGAGAGCAGTGTGTCTCGCCCCTCATGGGTAGAGGAGAGCTATTTCCTTGCTGAACCCAGCACTCTGCTTTTACTCAAACTCTTTGCCATTAGCTCCAGAGAGATGATAAATAGCACTTATTTCCTACTCATGACCTAGTTTGTAAGCTCATAAATCACAGAAAGCTCCCTGAAACAATTTGTTTCAGCTTCTTCTTGATAAACTATGAAGTTAGAAACCTGTCAGAGTTCAGGGGTTCAACTCTCAAGTTTAGACTCTACTCATCAACATCATTGACCTGTTTACTCTGCTCTGAAGTCCCACAGTTATTTTGATGATTAAAACAATGTTCAGAGGAAGACTGTTTACCAGTGGAACTTGTGTGTGTGTGTGTGTGTGTGTGTGTGTGTGTGTGTGTGTGTGTGTGTGTCAGGTGCACACACATACAATTCTGTAACTGTGGCCAGGACTAGGAGATGTTTGTGTTTGTAGATAGGAGAAAAGAAGGGAGGTGCAAAGCAGTAGCTATGTGATGTAACACTGAAAATCAGAGAGCTTACAAGTAAGTAATGATATTAGTGTAGGTTAGAGTTGCTTTCTTTTCATAAAATTAATGCATTTCTTTATCATCTTTAGTGCATTTTTCTCATCTATGTGTTCCCAACATTTTATTTATTTATTTATTTATTTATTTATTTATTTATTTATTTATTTATTTATTTATTTACTTTGAGAATAGGTCTCATTCTGTAGCCTAGGCTGGTCTGAAATTCATAATATAGCCGAAGCTGCCCTTGAATGCTTGGCAATACTCTTGTTTAACCCCCCAATTGCTGAGATTATAGATGTGAACAGGGTTCACATATCTGGTTCCATATGGTAAAAAAAATATCATCTAGAGCTGGAGAGATGGCTCAGTGGTTAAAGTGCTTGCCTGCAAAGCATAACAACCTAGGTTCAGTTCCTCAGTGCTCATGTAAATCCAGATGCAGAGTGGTACATGCATTTGTAGTTTGCAGTGGCTAGAGGATCTGGAAAACTCATTTTCTCTCTCTGTCTCTCTTTCCTATCTCTCTCTGCTTGCAAATAAATAAATAAAAATAAATAAATAAATAAATAAAATATTTTTTAAATATCATCTATAAAATTATAAAGTTCGTGTTCTGATAATATGTCTTATAATGTGTTCTATAACACAGAATGATTTAAAGTATAATAGCATTTGTGGAATCCAAAATACACTTTGCAGTATTACCTTCAAAGGGTTGCCAATAGTGACTTAGTTTCTCTGGCTTTCAAGTGGTTTTTTTTTTTTTTTTGTTGTTGTTGTTTGTTTGCATGGTATATCATCTTTCCACATTTTATCTTTCCTTATGTTTTTCATTTATAGTGTTCAGACAGGTATGCAGTCTGAAGAAGTCTATGACTTATTTCTGGGGAGGGGTTCAGTTGCTAAAGTGCTCATGATGCCAGTACGAGGACCTGAACTTGACCCCTGAAACCTATGTAAAAATGCTGGATAGGTGTGGGAGTGCACATTCATAACCTCAGCACTGAAGAGGTTGAGACAATCTGGTTCCTACCAAGCCAGTTGAGCCTAATTGGTAAGTTTGACAACAATGGGGGAGCCTTTTTGTTTGTTTGTTTAAATGTATATGGTATTCCTGAGAAACTCTTGAGATTTTCTTCTGGGTAAACACACATGTACTTAAGGACATGAAATGTGTGCACAAATATTATAAATAAAAAATAAATAAATTTATGATTTAAATTGTGGCATAGCTATCATTTAACTTAAAAATTAAACTAATAAGTTTACATCTACAACCTTATCACGTGAAAATTTTCTCCCTTCCCATGTTGAGTTAATTTATTCCACTTTATTCACTCAATAGTTGCCTTAGAGTCTGAAGATTATTTCAGTATGGAAAAATGGAAACCATTATGTAAGTTTTTTCTTTTTTCACTTCCAGTTCTCTATGCTGCTTCAAAATTTCCATCATGTATTTTTCTTTAATTATAGAGGTAGGGTCTCACTCTAGCCCAGGCTGACCTGAAATTCTCTATTAGTCTCAAACTCATGCCCATCCTCCTACTTCTGCCTCTCTAGTGGAGTGCTGGGATTAAAGGTGAGCACCACCATGGTTGACCATTTTTTTAAGTAATTTTTTAACCATTTTTCTGTATACATCTTAAACCCCACAAACAATTATTATGTTGTTGTATTATACTACTGAAGTTTTAAGGACACATAAAAATTAAATTATTATGATTTTTCATAATCTTCTATTTTTTCCCTAAACTGTAGATTCCCTCCTGCAGCACCTCCACTGAAGATCTTCTAGAATATTCCCCATAGCACAAAGCTGCTAATACAAAATTTTTTGAGTATTTGCGGTATTAGAAGCTTTTATTTCCCCTGAATTTTCAAAGTTTTGCTCCCCTGTGTATAGAATTTAAGATAGTCACATTTCCCCACAAACATCTGCATACTTACTTGTTGCAGTTACTTTATGTTGCTGAGACAAACACCCAACCAGAAGCAGCTTGTGGGAAGAAAGGGTTTATTTCAGGCTTACAGATTCCAGTGGAAGCTTCATCATGGAGGAAGAAGCTGACTCACTTCATCTTACATCCACAGCAGAGAGAGAACACCAGCACCAGCAAGCAAGAACAGGCAGGGCTCAAACTGGCTCTCTACACACCTCCTGGGGCTGTACTCAAGATTACCCCTCTCACCAACAGTGAACTCCTGAAGTATCAGGGGATTACACTCATTGTTAGAAGACTGTGCCTTATGCTTTGCTGAAATTCTAATATCTCTACTCCCTGTAAGCTTTATGTCTGGTTTAGCTTATTGCCCTGTGGTCCTTATTTGTTCTCTTCAGGAGTTTCTCCCTCTGGTGATTCCTACACAGACTTTGAAAGGTCTTTTCCAACATTGTTCTCTCTTTTCCAGGGTTCTGCCACACACTTCCTAATGTTCTTGAATTTGATTTGTCTTTGATTTAGCAAGATTGCTAGGCCTTCTTTCTTTTCCTTTCCCATTTCCCAAATGTTTCAGTGTCCCTAGCCATGGAAGTTAGAATACTCACCCATAGAAGTTATAAAACCTCATTTATTTCCCTTCTCTCAGGCATCATTTTTTAGTATTTTTAGGGTTCTGGGTCTAAAAACATCAGACATTATGTTTTCCCTGTTTTTTTTTTTTTTTAGTTATTTATAATGGATCCTTGAATCCCATTTGGGCCAGGAAAAAGAAAGACTCATATCATTCATATAAATTTAAAATTTTGATAGTATACTCTTGTGTAGTAAGTTGAAATGAAGACTTGAATTTTGAACCCTTGGAATCTTATATAAAACACTGAATTTTGCATTTTCTGCAATGGCAAATATCTAATAAATCATAGTCTTTTCCCTTGTAACACTACAGAAGTATTTCATTGTTAGAAGAATAAAAGGGCATGTAAATTAATTCTTGTGGTATGTCTGAGTGATCTGACCAATTGTTTTGTTTTATTAGCAATTTATATTTTAATACCTGCAGTGGTGTGTAGCTAATTCCACCCAGGGGAACCTAATCTCTTGATAATACAGATCTGTTACAAGCAATTTCTTAAATTGACCTAGATCCTTTCTTCTTGTGCATCCCATTGTCTAATTCTTGTGGCATCTGCTGGAATCATTCACAATTTACTTATTTCTTAACAATTTGCAAATCACACTTGAAGCAGTTTATGCACAATACATGCATGAATACAGCTCTTGAGTTTCCTAGACCTAGTCTAATCTAGTATCCAAACCCGCGTAATCACATGACTTAGTCTCTTCTAAATTACTTTATGTATTTTGTTAGACAAACTCTGTGAAGATTACTGACATCTCTGTTTGTTTGGGTGCCATGTTTTTTTTTTTATAACCAAACAGTATTCATGTAGTTATCTCCAAAATACAATGGAATGCAATATTGGTATATCTTAGCAAAAAAAAAAATAACGTCATTCTACATGTCCTTATTGTGTATGTTTTTTCACTATAAGGGATCAGGATGTATATTGAGCTCATTTGATTCTGCTCTACAAAACTGTAGTCATGGGCTGCACCATACCCAAGTTTCTGAGATTCACTCAGGTCCTTTGAATATATTATACCAGATTATATATTTTAAACACCCTTTCCCTGTTCCTGTTTCCCTGGGGGCCCATTTCAGTGAAGTTGTGGTACTCACTTGGTTTCCTGAAGGCCTCGGTCAGTTCCTGTGGGATAGTGGATTCCTACTCACTCTGTGGCTCTTACAGTCTTTTTGCCCCCTCTTCCACATGTTCTCTGAGCCATGGAAGACCTGTTGCTGAGTTCTCTGTAGCCTCTGGATTTCTGTTTTGATGTGTTTTGATTGAAACTATGTATTTTAAAGTCTGATGCTCTACCGAATGAGCTAACCAGACCCTATAAGAGTATGTATTTTAAAAGTTGCATTGTTTTATTCTTGTATGAAAATCAACTGTATATAAAACATTCACACATAGATGCAGGTAATTTTTTTAGACATCTCAATACAAACCTTTACACCTCATGTTCCTTACCACGTACGGTAGACATGATCAACACACGGTCTTCTATGCGAAGGATTCAAGGAACCCCGATAAGAATGTACCAAGTTTAGTCTTTTTAAAAGTACTGGATGCTTCCATTAAATGCTATGCCTTTTTTAAGATGAGCACACTTTGCTTACTTTCATCTCTGGGATGGAGTGGGAAATGATAGGTTGATATTTTAAGATTCAAAGAAATGAAGGCTGTGAGCAGGTTTATTTCTTGGATCAGACATGAGTTCTGCCTATTGACAACACTAGATGTCTCTTGCACATTTTACATAGGAAAAAAATGTGGCCATTATCTTAGATAATAAAATGATGTAAACAAAATTTGAGGTGAGGACAGGATTTAGGGGCATATCTGGTTTTATTCCATTCAAGTGGTGTGATTTAAAGTGACTGTTTATAAGCTGGTGGAGTTTGAATCACCACTTATTTTGCCATGTGACCTTGAATAAAAATGGATACCTTTATGTGACTTAGTTTTCACCTATGTAAAATGGATAAATAATGGAACCCTTGAATTAGTCAGGGTTCTCTAGAGGAAACAGTGTTAATAGAATGGATTGTAGTAAAAAGGAACTTATTGGGGTAGCTTACAACAGTCCAACAATAGCAGTCTGCAGGCCCACAGGTGAAGAAACCAGTAGCTGTTCAGTCCACGTGGCTGGAGGCCTCAGCAGTCCCAATCCAGCCCAGAAGGCCTGATGGCTCCCTGGGGAGCAGCTGCTCTGCAGTCCATGATGTGAGGCCAAGGAAACTGGGTTCCAATGTCCAGGAAGGGTAGGAGAGCAGGATGCGAGTGCAAGTCATGAACAGGCACCAGCAGCTGGGGGAGGAGGGAAGAGGGTTTCCTTCCCTTCAAGCTTCCTTATATTTAGTCCTCTTAGAAGGCCTACCCACTGGGGGGAAGGGCTCACTCTGGAGAAGGAACTCCTCCCTTCCCTGAAATTCCAAAAGGATTTTGTCAATCCTTTCTGCAGGCAAGCTCAGAGACCTGCCCAAGATCACTGTGAATTATTACACAGGTCAAACTGACAAATAAACTTAACCATCACAACCGGCTTCATCAAATAATTGTGGGAATTAAGTAATTCAATATGGATTAAATATTTAATGTGGTGTACAGAGTAAACTCTAAGTAAATGCCAGCTTTACAGGGTAGAGAAACATTAAGAGTGAATAAAGATTCTTTGAATGTTTTATAACAAAAAAGGAAAACAACCATTAAAAGCATGTTCTGTTTCCTCTAAAGTATTCTTCCTTCCCATATCTCTCACTATCTCACTCTCTTCTCTCTCTCTCTCTCTCTCTCTCTCTCTCTCTCTCTCTATATATATATATATATATATATATATATATATATATATATCCAAAACAAGTTCAAAAATAAAAGAGCAATAGACATAGCTCCATACATCTATATAACTCTTCCTTTGTTGCATAAACCCCAAAGCTGTGGCCCTCAATTAGGGATCATTTTTGCTTAGCCTTTCACCTGATATGTCATGATAATTTTTGCCCAGTGACAAAAGAAAAGCAAAGACATTATTGATTAAAAAATATGTCTTCCTATTTTCCTGGTAGAAAATTGCTATCCTGTAGCTTCTAAATAAAACCACAGTCTCTTTCCTTTAGATTTTAGTACCTGTGGTGAGGGGGCAGTGGGAAAATGGGCAGTGAGCTTGGGAAAGGTATCACCTGTCTCAGTGCTGGCTGCAAGGCCATATGGTCAGAAGTTGAGTGGGCAGCTCCCTGTGCAGTCCCTGATCCTCACTTGTCCCAGGCTTGGGCATTGCTCGATATACTTTATTGAAGTGGACTTTTGCTCATGTTCTAATGAACTCACCACCAAGGGATCCATCTTTTCCATTTCTCAAGTTGAACTCATTGTAAGTGTTTGATTCTGAAATGCCACTACAGGCTCAAGCTCAGACTTGAATATTTGGTCAATAGCTGGGGACGCTGTTTTGGAAGGTTGTGGAACCTTGGTACCTAGCTGGCAGTCTGGGGCCCTTGGAAACAAATCTTGATTGAAGATTATAGTCAAACTCTGCTTGGAGTCCAGTCTCTGCTGCTTGGTCAGTTGCCACAATGTGGCCAGTGACCCTATGATCCCAGTCCTACAAACCTAGGTGTCTGGCTGCTACACCTTCCTTGCTTTGATAGACTGAAATGTTCTAAAAATATGAACCCAAATGAATTTTCCTTTAAGCTGTTTTCACTAAGTATTTTGCCACAGCAACCAGAGAAGTAACTAATACCATCACCTCTGCCTCTATTATTATAACTTTAAACTTGCCATTGCTCCTTTTCTACTTGTCAGAGCCAATAACTACACCTATTTTTCTGCTTCTCTCTTTGGCTACCTTAATAGAGGAAAACCATTGTAAAAATGGAAGTGGAAGTTGTAGTCTTTCAAAGAAGGAACGAAAATGGAATAGCCCATTAGCATACAAGCCCTGTTTAAAATCGACCACTTCTTAAAGATGAAAAACATCTTCCAAATATCTTAGAAGATACCACATATATTAATATGAAAAAAAAACACTATTTGGAAAGGTAAAGTTAGGGAGACAAGAGTGCAGATCACAGCTCTATCCATTGCTTGGCAAACATTCTTATAGGATTAATTTAGCTTTCTTCATCCTCAAACTCCTGATTTATAAAATTAGGGTGGATTTGGACCCCCTGAGAGGACGGATTTGGTGATGCAATATGTTAGCATTTGAAAGACATATGACTTGCTACGAAAGTAACATTGTTACTTTCCTTCCACATCTCCACCAATATTGTTGATAGTAAAACAAGCAATAATTTTTTCTGGGAATAAATTTAATTCACTTTACATTCTGAACTTCATCCTAGGATTCTCTTAAAAACTTAAATGAATTACTTTCAAACTTGCCCACATTGTTTCAGTTTCTCTACCATAAAGTTCAGTGGGCTTTAAAAAATGAGTAATGTTCCATGCCCACAATGACAGTATCCCAGAAGAGCTTCTCTGCCAAGTTCAACCTTCTCTCCCTTCCACAGAACCTCTTGTAACCAGTTCTTGGGGAAAGTGAACTATAAACAATTTTGTGCAGGTTTCAACTCATAATTTCATGTCTTAAGGGTGTAATTGTAAGACATATGGTAAAACTAAGTCAAACTGTCTTGCAAATGCCTATGTGAGCCACTGGGCCCTGGAAGGATTATTTGATTCCATGGGAATCTGAGCCTTTGATTAACTTTGCATAACAGACAGAATCTAAGGTATACCCCAGTGATCTACACCACTGGTACCTGTGCTCTTAAATAATCCCCTCCCCTTGAGTGTGATTGCATCTATGGCTTGCTTCTCAGTGGTAGATTATGACACTGATAGTATGTCACTTTCCTAGTTGCTTTCTGTTAAAGTCTCCAACTTGCTAACACACTTATGGTAGATAATTTCTTTATAAACTCTATGTGGCAAGTGACTGTATTATTGAAATCCACATGGTGAGGACTGAAGCCAACCTCAACAGGAACCCGAGATAGACTATAGTAAGGGAAGACAGTCTCTAGCTGACAGCCAGAAAGAAATTAATCCTTCTCCTTTCATTGCAGAGGTAGGAGGATCATTGTGAGTTTGAGGCTACCCTGAGACTATATAGTGAATTACAGTTCAGCCTGCAATAAAGCAAACCAAAAGGAAAAGAAGAAAAAATAAATGAATTTTTCAGTTCTAAAATTGCAGCAAAATAATTCTGCCAATGATCTTAGTGTGGAGGTGGATTCTTCCCCAATTCACAGCCTAGCCCTGAAGAATAATCTGCTTGCAGCCTGGAGAGACATGAAGCAAAAGACCCAATTAAGCACTATCCAGAGTCCTGACCCATGGTAACTGAAAGTGCAATTTTTATTAGACTTTGATATCATATCTTGATGGTCTACTTGTTAATTAATGAGTCACATAAAATATTTGGACATGCTAATTTGATGTTGTCTTAGTCAGGATTTTCTACTGGAGTAGAACCAATAGAACATGCAGAGAAGATTTATTAGAAGATCCACAATCCTCAGTGTAGGCCAGCAGCTAGAGATCTGGAAGAGTCAGTGAAGAAGTTCCTGTCTGAAGCAGTCCACTGGAGAAATAATCCTCTCTTGCTCTCTCTTGCCCTGTTTTATTCTATTCAGAACTTCAATTTATTGGATGATGCCTGTCGATGCTGTAGAAGACTGTCTACTTAATCCAACTTCACTTATTCAAGTGTGAATCTCAACCAAAAATTTCTCCAAGTTGTCTCATAAAATTAACTGTGACAGATGGAGATGTGTGCATGAGACTTGGGATTTCAAATGTTATCTCCTAAGCAGAGGAATAAGAAGCAGGTTATTAAGGTGCTGTGAGTTCAGAAGACATTGCTAAAATGAGAGGGAGGACAAGCCCTATGAAAACCAGAATATCCAAAGAGGTTGTTGCCTTGAGAACAAAGGACCAGTGTGTGGAAGTGCCTGTCTCTGAGAAACAGGAAGGAGGCTAGTTTGACTGCCACAGGGGGAGCCCCAGAAGAAGGATCTGGAGTTGAGATCATAGCAGTTTGGGGAGGCAAGACAGTTATAAGAAAAGCTGTTGAATTTTTAACCTAAATGAAGCAACAAGACCTTCCATGCTATCAGCACAGAACTAACCTGAATTAATCTAGCAATATCTTTGTGTTGATATTACTTCAATTAAAATAGGCTTAAGTGGTAAAAATTCAAGAATGAAGTTCCATTTTAGCTTTATCCAGAGCACTTAAGTGCATCACCCATCACTGCACAGCTCATAAGAAAGAGCTCTCAGGCTCCCCTCACATCATCATAGTGACTATGACCCTTCCCCTGACCTAAGGCAACTCCAAGCAGCTATCTAGTGACTTATAGTCATGATTGCAAGAGTCATAATTTTTAATTTTGTTCTTGGCAATGAGGGAAATTAGTGCAAACATGAAAAGATACAACTCTCCCTTTTTTATTTTTATGAACTCAGGGCCAGCATTTGTATGCAGTGATGTAAGCCACTTCCCACTCTCTCTGATGCACTGTTCCTTAAAAATGTCAGCTGGTCCATTCTCTCAGATTTCAATATACTCAGTAATATAAAGAAACATGATTTTTTTCTTCCAAGTCAGGAGGGTAAGAAATATTTCTCTAGATGAAGCCATAACAAAATTCAACAGCAGCTCCCTGGAGAGAAAGGATAACTCAAAACCTTAAATAAAATATTCAATTTGAGATTAGTTAAGTGGTTATTTGGTGGAAAGGAATTTGACAAACATGAAGCCCTTCTATATCTTTAGGTACAGAAATATTCTATTGGATTTAATTAGCAATGGGATTTTCCTGGCATCTCTCCATCATGAACCTCCAAGCATCCAAAAGATAATTAAAATTTCAGTGGGTTAATAATCACAATAGAGTTTCTTTTTTTTTCAGAAAAATGAGAATTCTAAGTGGGAGATCAAAAGGCTGGCATGTAATTACCAAACATATTTCATCAGAGATCATAGTTAATATACAGACTCTAGTCATGCATTTTATGAACAGTTGTGATCTTGATCAATTTGCTTTAAAATCACACAACTTTCAAGTCTGGCCATTTCAGGCTTGGAAGAACATATATCACAAAGAAATGTTGTCACTGACTCTCTCTAAAGCTCCCCAGTAAGTACATTATCTTCTGGCATAAAAGAGACACCAGCTAAAAGATAGCCCTCATCTTTGAATGGCCTGTATAGGGATTCCTTAGTGGCAAGTGTTCTCTGGCCGTCACATGCCCACTGTGGTGGTACATGCTGTGGACACAGCACACAGAGCAGCACTGACCAAAGTCAGAGTAGTGGTGAAATGTACCATCATTCTGGCACAGGTAGACCCTGGACAGCTTACTCTAAGTTTTGCTATGCTGTATAAATTTTACTTAACTATGAACTTTCATTGTGCCTATTTTAAGTGTGGAAATATATGATTCTTTTCCACCCTTGCCACTTTATTCATCACTGTTTTTATCTTGTATTCCTTGCTCCAGATGATGGCTTTAAAGCATTAAACATGGCATATCAAAATTCAGTGAGACATGATGGATATGAGAAAATGAGTTTGCCTTATTATTTATCTGTCTGTCTGTCTGTCTATCTCCCTCCGCCATCATCTATAACAACCCGTTGGGCCCAATATTGGGCAGGTATTATGAAGGTAAAGGCAGCTGCTGTGAGTCATGAATACACTGGCCACTTTGTGTCTGGAAGACAGTGTTTCCAAGCACTCCCCAAGCTTTGGCTCTTACACTCTTTCAGTCATCTCCTCCACTGGAATCCCTGAGACATTGGTGGGTATGATCAAAATGTCTCATTAAGTGCTGAGCACTTAACTGTCACTTATCAGCATTTTGACAAATTTTGAGTCTCCTCAGCATTCCTGGCCACAGTGAGTCTGACTTTGTGTGGGTTTCAGGGATCTAAACTTAAGTACTCAAACTTGTATAGCAAGTGCTTTAGGCTCAGAAGCATCATCCTAGCCTTGTTTTGCATGCTTGTTCGATATTTTACCTATGAAGATTCTGAGAGCTCAATCAATGTAAAATATACTAAGTAAAAAGCCATCTTCCCAGGGGGAGTGATGAGAAGGAAGAGGTACAAATCTAAAGGAACATTGAAATCAAGTTGACCAAATGCCCATGTAATCGTGATGGGAAGGAAAAAGCAAAACCAAATGCCCCCTGTGCTCTGGATGCCATGAGGGTCACTGAGAGTTTTCTGAGAGGGTGTCATTTATAAGGCACAGGTGTCAATATGCTAATTTTCTAACAAATATTTCTAAAATGCCATATTTATAGCATGGAATTCAGAAAATGCAACTAATCAGGGTCTTTACTAAGTCATTTAGCACATGCATAGTTCATGCCACACCATGTAGGCTTTTCTCATTCCCCATCCAACTAAGCAGCAGACAGCAACATTTCCCCCACACAGTCTTCTCAAATAGCCGCCTCATCTCTGCCCTCCCCAGCATTTCCTCTCTAAATTGACCCCAGCTTTCCCCTCTCTCTACAAAAGCATTATTTCCTGCATCCTTTACAGGTTTGAGCTATCAACTTAGTTTCAGAAGTTGTATTTCTTCCCTCTTTCCCTTACTTATATGTAGCTATTTGTTAAGACTGAACAAAAACATATTCATTCGTCTACCATGGCCAATTCACTTACTGCCTGGTTTATATTAGTACTGACCTAGCTGATTGCTGAATGCTTGCTTTCTACTTCAGTTTATATCCAAATTAGTATTGAAATCTCTTTGTAGGTGTTTTACATGGTAGGTCAAGTGCTACTATAGATGTAGTCTTTTCTAAAGCCAGTATATTGGCTCTCCTCAGTATATCCTGACTTCCTTATTTGTATCAATGATATCATCTGACTATTCTGCTTAATACATCTGATGAATACAGATAATTTAGGAACAAGAAATTGGTGAATACTAAAAATGAAAGAATCCACTTTCATAATGTATCAGGTCATAGGAGAATTTCAGGCATCCTCCTTTATTACACTCTCTTGCCTTATTTCCATGAGACAGAGTCTCTCACTGAACCTGGAGCTCCCCACTTTTTAGTTACACTGCCTGACCTTGGAGGCCCCGTGATACTCCTTTCTCTGCCTACTTCAGGACTAGGGTTGTAGGTATTCATGGCCAAACATTTTTGGTGTTTTGTTTTGTTTTGTTTTTGTTTTTGTTTTTTAGGTCATGGATAATAGTGATCAAACTCAGGTCCTCATGCTTGCACAGAAAGTAATCTTATCTGATGAGCATCTCCCTAGCCTATATAGTGAACCTCTTATGTTGTAACTCCAGCCTTCTTTCTGCCACTATAGTACTCTAATTCTTGGTCATGACACTAGATTCTAATTTGTCTTCATATCTCAGATAGTTGTTGGAGTGCAAAGTATATGTGAGGTAGAAGACCCTAGAATGTTCCAAGGCTAAATATGAAAAGATATGATTCTCTTCCACTTATGTCATTTTCTTCAATATTTTTATACCTAGTGTTCAGAACAGCTCCAAGCAACATAAAGCCATACGGATTTTAATTCATGTTTTAATTTCTTTACTATCTCTCCCTTCAAGATGGGGAGCTCAATTACTATCTTCATTTATCTGGAATGGGAGCCATATTTATGAGCTCACATAGAGAAGAAATGACAGAATAGTGTGTAACTCCAGAGCTAGGTCATTGAAAACTCCAGACTTCCTTATTTTGGGACACTCTTAGGGAAGGATGCTTATACATCATGAAGGCATTTAAGCAGCTATTGGGGCCCCATGTAGTGCAGAAAAAAGGGTTCTTATCAATGCCATGACTTTGGAATATTCTGGTGCATTCTCATATGATTTAACTCCTAGTCATCAGCTACATTTCAGCCTCATGAGGAATCTTGAATTAGAAATACCTCCTCAACTCAACCTTGGATTTTTATTCCTTAGAAATTGTATAATGTGACACTAGCATTCAACAAATCCCAACCCGTCTTTTCATTTTATAACCACTTGGGGAAATGTTGTTGCATCTTCTGTTTTTAAATCTTTCAAGCTATAAAAACCAGGGGCTGAAGAGATTGATCAGTGGTTAAAGTACTTGCTTGCAAAGCCTGATGGCCTTAATTCAAGAGACAACAGTGCACGCGTGCATACACACACCCCCACACACAGGAATGAATTAATGATTTTTTTTTACAAAGTAAAAGCCATGGCTGGGGAGAACCAGTCGGTTGTTAAAAGCACTTGCTTGCAAAGCGTTCTGAGCTAGGTTTAATTACCCATGAATAGACAGATGTATAAAGTAGCACAGTCTTTGCAACACTGGTGTGTCTCCTTTCCTCTCCCCTCTCCATCTCCAACTTTTTCTTTCTGTTCCTCCTCTTCCTTTGTCTTCTATTTCTGTCTCTCTATCTCTCTCTTAAATAAATAAATAAATAAATATAAATATATAAATAAATAAATAAAAAGTCTGATATCACTATTTAGAAGCCATGTGATCTTAGACCGGTGATTAAACGTTCCAGGCTGACATTCCACATTATTAATGAGAGATAGGAGATCCTTGGGACTTGTTGGCTCACTAGTCTAGTAGAATCAATAAGTCCAGGTTCAGTGTGCACAGTGGTTTGAATCAGGTGTCCCCCATAAATAATGTGTTCTGAATGCCTGATCCCCAGCTGCTGGCAATGCTGGAATTGGAATCTTGTTGGACCTGAGTTGCTGGGGGCAGGCTTATGGGGGTTCTAACCAGCTTCCCCTTGCCAGTATTTGGCACACTCTCACATTGCTGTTGTCCATCTGAGGTTGGCCAGGAGGTGATGTTCAGCCTCTGCTCATGCCATCATTGTCCCTGCCATGATGGATATTCCCCTGAAGTCTGTAAGCCAAAACAAACCCATTCCTTCCACAGGCTGCTTTTGGTCTGGTTCTTTGTGCCAGCACCAATAGCTGACTGCAACAGTGAGAGAGGAGACCTCATGTCATGAAAATAAGATGGAAAAGCAATAGAGGAAGATACTTATCATTGACTTCTGGGCTCCATAGGCACATGAACATGCATGTGCATGCACACACACACACACACACTCATAGAAAACGCATACATACAAACCACACACATATAAAGAATGATGCAGCAGACAAAATTGCTTTCTGGTTTATTAAAATTAATAACCAAAAACATCACTTCCCCTTATTGATTTCCTGGAAGTATTTTCAGTTATTTCTATGACAGAGTTCTATTCATGTTATTTCCCTTGTGCTTACTATTTTAAAGCAGGAAAGGTGAGACGGAAGGAGAGAGAGGAAGAGAGAGAGAGAGAGAAAAGAAACAGATTATGTCTACCCTCCCTCTCGGCTGGATTGGATTCCCTAAATCCCTAGGGACATCTATTAAATTTAAAGTAGAGGAGAAGCTGGGAAGAGCAAGAGGGAAGAATTGAATCTTTTCTGGGCATTCTTCCAGACAGAAACTTGGCAAGACATGTGGCTGAGGACAACTGTGTCTGCCTTGCTTCTGAGCCTTGTGCAACACAGCATGCTCCAGAAGTTGGGAAACAGTAGTCCTGACAGCGAGCAGCTCTCTTATTTAACCCTGCACACCTGAGCCCAAACTGTGGGACTGTGACACATGTGATTCCTTTCAGCTTTCTGAGCTCCTCTTTCACACGGACAGATCAAATATGTTAATAGATACACAATGCATATAATTTTAAAAATGATAGTTGTTCTATTTCTATTGCTATATTTGCCACTCGTAAATTCTTCATTCTTTTTGCCTCATCTATTTTTTTCATGACACCTTTAAAAGTGTGTGTGTGTGTGTGTGTCTGTGTGTGTGTGTCTGTGTGTGTGTGCATGTGTGTGCACTGAGTGTTTGTTGTCATGGCATGCATGTGGAGGTGAGAGGAAATCCTAGGGATGGGTCTCCTTTGCTTTCTTCTACTTCGCCCCCCCTCCTCCTTCTCTTTCTTTCTCCTTCTCCTCTTACCCCCTCATACTACTACTACTTTCTTATTCTTCTGCTTATCTTCTCCTCCTCCTTCATCTTCTTTTGAGTGCCTTATTTTGCTGCCAAGTTTACACCAGTTTAGCTAGACCACATGCCTCTGGAGGTTTCTGATTTTGTCTCCCGTAGTCACATTGTGGATCAGAGATGCATGGTCCCCTTTATAGTTAGCATTATGTAGATGCTGGGAAATTGAACTCAGACTACCAGGCTTTCAAGAACCTTTAACTGCTGAGTAATCTCCACATCCACATAGTGATTCTTAAGTCTTGGTTTGGGAGTTAAAAATCTTAGTAGCATTTGGGTCTTGAGATTTAGAGGCTAAATATGTTCACATCCGTGTCTAAACTTGCACTTTCCACTGACAGTTCAGTTCATGTCCATTTTGATGGACTTAATCTCCTCTGTCCCTTGACAACTTCCTGCCCCTGGTTCATCAGCATTCATATGGATAGGAAAGTCCCAGCCACTCAGCCTATTGCCAAGTGTGTGGGTAAGTGAGGTGTTATGTGTGAATGCTATTACTAAGTATGGTTGACATCCTTGTCTGTGGCTTAAAGGGGGTAAGAGAAGTAGAGAGCTGCTGGTTAGGCAAACACCAATACTGTTTTAAATTGGAGGGCATCTCAATAGTGTCTTTCTCCATAAATAACTTTCTGTCTACATGCCCCTCACTACCTCACACTGGTATTGATAATAGTGACTTTTATGAAGACCTTCAGAAAGTGAGGTAGACAGTACACAGTCTATGTGATCAGCAGAAATCCACTAAAAGCATGTCTTCTTCACGGTTATGGTCCATAAGTGTTTTCCTGGTTAGATTTGAGGGTTGATTTCTTTTACATTGGCTTTTTTTTGGTGTTTGCAAATGAGTATGCCCGAAGCACATGCCCCATGCCCATGCCCAGTTCACACAGGTGTGGAGGCCAGAGGAAGACCTCAGGTGGTCTTCTGTACTGCTCTTGTGTTTTATTTCCTGGGACAGAGTATCTCACTGAACTTAGAGTGTCCCATTATGTAGTAAGACTGGCTGCCCGGGACTCCAAGGATCCTCCTGCCTCCATCCCCATCACAGTGCTGGGGTTATAGGCAAATGTGGTCATGTCTGCCTTTTTTTTCTTCTTTTACATGTGTTCTTGAGATTGAACTCAGATCCTCTGTTTGTACTGCCAGTGCTCCTACCCACTGAGCCATCTCCTCAGCCAACATCTGAGAGTTTACTTCTATGGATACATTCATACACATAAATAATGTGTAAGTATGTATATACTTACCTATTATGCTATAAAATTCAGCCAATCGTATACATGACCCTACATGTGTAGATATATATATATAAGTAAATGAAATAAAATTTATGAAAAAAATTTATGAATTTTTTTAGGAATTGTAATAGCATAATTATATTTTCATCTATCTATGAATTTAAATGGATAGAAAAGTCATATAGAAGAAACCATCAAACTGTCAATAATTTTGAATTTTCCTATAAAGTTTATATATTGTTTATAATTATATGATTAGTTTAATAATCAAATTGATTGATATGAAAATATATCTTATATATTTTATTTTAATAGATTTTTCTGAGTGTACAAAACTACATGTTCCTTTTGACATAGAAGACATTCCAACAGCAGAAGAGAATGAAAGCATCGACAGCTTCACATGTTATCATAACCAGTGCTCTGATTTATCAGTTTTTCATCCAATTTTTATATACATATGTGTATAGACATGCACACCTTGCCTTGGCAGTGCTGGGGATAGCACCCAGGATTTCTCATATGGTAGGCAAATAATCTACCATTGACCAACACACCAACCCAATATTTCTCAAAAAACTAGTATTATACTACATAGTTTTAAATTATATGCAAAGATTCCTGAAAATATATGACTATTTTCTATGAAATGTAACATCTAAAAGCATATATATATATATATATGCAAGAAGATTTTATGAAGGCACATACACATATTGAAATAACTTAGTATTGTTTTTGTTATGTTTTTGTTACCTAGAAATGCGTGCTTATATTTAACTCTTTCAAAGCCTCTTCACTTGTCTTATTTTTGTATGTATGTGTGTGAGTGTGGGCTTGCACAAAATGGCTTGCGTGTGGAGGTCAGAGGAGAACTTAGAGTGCGGGTCCTTGCCTTCTACCTTGTTTGAGGTGGGATCTCTTATTGTTCACACTACATTTGCTAGGCTAGCTGTCCTGTGAGACCCCAGGGAATTCTTCTGTGATTTTACGTGTATGTAGCCAGACTCATATTCCTGGGGTTGCTGGGAACTGTGTGCTTTCCCAAGTCTGAGAAAGTGGGTGAACTGCTGGTCACACATCAAGAGACCTGTAACTGAAATAATGGTAAATATGACGGTGACACTATTTTCTTACATTTCTTCTCTTCTGTCAAATAGGACATCTCCCTCTGCCAAG
>PVHP010004155.1:20608-73202 GCA_004024765.1 Zapus hudsonius | reverse complement strand
GCATGCTGGGGTTTTTGAAGCCAGAGTTTGGCACATTCTAAGCACATGATCTACCACTGAGACACACTCGAGAAATTGTGCAGAAATTTCTTTTCCAGGTTGGAGTAAAGGCAATCCTAGAATAAAGAATCACAACTTTAGAGCATCCTCTGTGAAGTCTTGTTGTCCTTTCCCTGGATAGAACCCTCGCCTTACTTGGCAGTCAGCAATTTTAAACCTATTATGAGGAATTGTCAGCAACTAAGTCCGGCTCACAATCCTGGAGATTCAGCAAGCCGTTTGTGACCAACCTCAGACTTGTGCTTAGCTGAAGTAAACTTTCTGTTGAACAGCCATAATTTAATCCTCCAAATCTGAATGTCTGTATCTGAGAAAGAGAAGAATAGTATTTGTTGCGTTATCTTTTCCCGTTGTGATTTGGGGACTGGGGGGGTGTAAACACAGGTCTGTATCAGTGAGAGACCTTTGCTTCCTATACTCAATGCAGTTTTTCTCCCATACCTTTCAAGTGGTGGGGGGAGGATTTCATTCCTCATTGATAGGCAGTGTTTGTCCTGGTTTCTTAAATCTTAGGTTGGAATTTTCTCCCAATGCATGGAATGAGTAATCTGGGCTTCATGCCATTCAACCCCACCTTGGCTAACTCAGGTTAAAAAGGATGAACCTAACAACATTCTAAGGGGCAAAAGCTTGCCAGTGAGGGTGTGTGCCCCAGGGAGCCGGGAAACCCATATTCTAACCTCTTTCCTCTTTAAGCTATGGTAGGTTTAAAAATGAAATGAGTGAGTGAGTGGATGAATGGAGGCTGGAGAGGTGGCTCAGTGGGTAAGAGCACCTCCTGCATGAGGGCCTGGTTCCCCTTAGTTCAGTTCCCCAGGATCCATGCATCAGCCGAGCATGGCCACCTATACCCGTAACACCCGCACTGTGGATAGCTGAGATAGGAAATCACTGGAGCTCATGAAAAATGGCAGCTCAGAGGAGAGAAGTCTCAAAGGAATTAAACAGATGAGCCCTCAATGAGGGATACCCGATGTTCTCTTCTGGGCTCTGCAGATGCATGCAGAAGGAGTACACATCTATCTGCACACATGTGCAACCACACACATCACACATACTACATGTGCAAATGCGGATGGATGGGTGGGTGGGTGGATGGATGGAAGGATGGATGGGTGGATGGGTGGGTGGGTGGATGGATGGATGGGTGGGTGGGAGGGTGTGTGGATAGATGGATGGATGAATGGAAGGATGGATGGATGGGTGGGTGGGTGGGTGGGTACGTATAGGTAGGTAGGTCTCCTACTATTCGGAGCTTGAACCAGTGATACAGAGCCCAAGCTTAAGCTTTATATCAAGGTTAATCTTTCTTTCTTAGCTGCTTTTTTTCCACCAATGGCATAGCAACTGAGGAAGGTCAAATCATTGAACTTGAGATAAAAATAACAAGAATTAGAAGGGTGCAAGGGAGAGGGTGAAGGTATCGGAAGTAACTCATGACAGACCAAGCCCTGGTGCTCAAGTCCTGTGGGAATGAGCATCGCTCGGATCTTCTGCAGCTTCCAGCATTCGGAGCTGTTTAGGTATCGTTCTGAAGTTTGCCTGGGGGAAAGATGCCACTGGATTTGATTTAATAATTACTCTCAATCAGGAGAATTCCATTCTGAATCCAGCCACTGTATACATTTCCAAAATGGATTATATTTTTCTTTCCAGGAAAGAGCTGAAAATCTGCCTTGGTCTTTAATGAACTAAAGAAAGATTATTTCTTATCTGAAGTAGTTGCCTTAGTAATGGATCCATTCCAGGTCCTTTGAAGTCTCTCAGACCCTGTAAGTGATGGCAATTAACCTTATAGGTAAAGTCGTTCACAGGAAAAATGCAGACAAAATGACTGAAATAGTATTTCTGGGGGGAAATTATTTTTGAAAGAGCACAATTTAGAACTGAGATAAAGTTTTTCCATGGTACTTAAAGGCTGCATGAGAATCTTATGCGTTAATAATAAAGGCATAGCAGGGGATTAGAAGTTTTAGTCACTGCTAATAGCAGTTTAAAAAAATCCCTGCAGCAGGTTCAGATATGTGGGGAAGGATTATCGAGAAAGCTCAGCTTAGCTCATAAGGGGCTTATTATGGATCAGCAAGCCGAGGCCTCATCAGATAGGAAATACAGGTGTATTCTCTGGGTTAGTTTACTCTACACCACTTGATACCTTGTGGTGTGCGTATAAAGCACCCCAAGATACATTTTTGCTATGATTTAAGTATTCAATCTTTTGCTTGATGGCACTTTTAGGTAGTTGGGATATTTAAAAAATAGATTTCTTCATAAGCCTGCCCCCCCCCACTCACTGTCTGTGCAGCTGTTTTATTTGTTTCTTTGTAAATGCCTTTGTTTCCTCCTCTTCCTCCTCTGAAATCTTAATGGCTTTCTACACTGGTCACAAGTTTTATTCTGTGTGTCATGTGACCCTTTTTTCAGCTGCTAAAAGCTGAACTTGGCATTGCTTGAAATGACGGAGGAAATGAAGGTTTTCCTCAACTTAATATTTAATTTATTTGAAATTTCAATCTTTGGAGTTAAAGCGTACAGTGAAAAGAACAAAAGTGTAAAAATACAACAGGACTCTTGATGTTAGCTGCTCAGCACTAAGAAGTAACTTAATTAAAAAGTAACTTACTGAGGGGATGGGGAGATGGCTCAATGGTTAAAGGCACTTGCTTGCAAAGCCTACTGGCTGGGGTTCAATTTCCCAACAACCCATGTAAAGCTGGATGGGTATTTATTTGCAGCAGCAAGAAACCCTGGTGTGCCCATTTTCACCCCCCACCACACACACACACACACACACACACACACACACACACACAAATAAATATTTTTTATCTAAAAGTTTCAAAAGGCTACTGAATGAAATATTTAACTTCAAGTCTTTACTATCTCATTGTCTCTACTTTTAAAAAGTATCTAATAGAAATAAGTAACCATAATGAAATCCAACATAAGCATAGAGTGTTTTCTGTCCTTTTATCTTTTTTTTTTTTTTTCTGGGGATGAACCCAAGGCCTTGTGCATGTTGGATCAGTTCAACCTCTGAAGCAGAAACAGTTGCTAAGTCAAGGCTAAATCACTTGAAGTTCAATGGCAGATCAAAGCCCGGCATGGTTGTTGCTACAATCCTTTCTATGTTATAAGGTGCAGGTTAACTGACGCAGCACATACTGGATAGCTTTGCCTGCTTCCAACAGAATATGCCCTTGTGATGATGGAACCATTATTAAAATCTAGTCTAGGGGCTGGAGAGATTGCTCAGTGGTTAAAGGCACTTACTTGCAAAGCCAGACACCTTGGGTTCATTTCCCCACTGCCTATGTAAAGCCAGATGCACATAGTGGCACATGCATCTGGAGTTCATTTGCAATGTCAGTATGACCTAGTGCCAATCTCTCTCTCTTCTCTCTCTCTTCTCTCTCTCTTCTCTCTCTCAAATAAATACAATAAAATTTAAAAAATCTAGTCCATGAACAAAAACGTTCTGGGTATTGTTCCCTGAGCAAGCTGAATGTTTGGTCCCTGGAGCAAAATTATTCCCATCAATTCTTAGATAACTAAAATCCTTCAACTCACCTAAGTATTTCTTACTTCAACATGTTTTAGTTATGTATATAAATTTTTGCTCATAGGTTATAATCTAGTATTCCCTTACCCCAGGTCCCCATTTTCCTGAGAGCCCTCCTCAGTAGGATCCTTGGTGTTCACTGTGGGATAGTTGGGGCCTCTTAGTTTCTGGGAAGGGGGTATATCAAGAGATTTCTACCCACACTGTGGCTCTTACAATCTTCTATCCCCTCTTCTGAAGCATTCCCTGAGCCCAAGTATTTATTTTCTACACTGAGAGTCTTGACTTAAAACAAATCCTCTTATGTTCATCATTAGGAATTTTACATGTTCAAATCCAATTTCCTGCATAGCTTGAGTGTTTAACCGCTTAGAATAAAGATACAGGTAGAATTTAGGATTGTAAGGCACAGTCCAATGTAGTCTCACCTAGGAGAAAAGAAAAGTTCTCAGAGTTAATTCTTATCAAATATTTATAAAGGCCTGGGGCCTTGCAGTAATAAATTTTCTAGAAAGGCTTGTTGGATTAAACAGATGCCTTATTGAAATGCAATGTACACTTATGAGCTTTGTCCTGAGAACTTGGTGAAGCATTCTGTGAGCAAGTTCTGTGGTAATTACGGTACTAGTTTGATCTATTTTGTTACTTAGCAGAGCCAGGAGAGTCTTAGAGCACCTCTCTGTACCCTGCACTCTGGGGTCAGCTCAGGCTGTTACATTTGACTTCTCCTTGATGTCGCACAGTCGTCCTGATAGCTTCTTTTGGACCAATAAATCCATTAGGATCAATGGACCCTTCAGCAACACCACCATTCCACTAAATGTGTCCCCCCCACCTCAGTCACGGAGCCATCTCTCGAACCCTGACTATATTGTTGTTAATAGATAGATTGGGAATATCACTTACAGCTTGGGGTATTTTTCTAGTCTTCAGTTGCTTCTTAAGAATTAAGAGATATGTTAAAATATGCACACGTACAAATATGCATATATGAATGCATATCTCACACAGCTCTTTTCAATTAAAAATGTAATTATTTCAAACACTCCAAAAGGGATGCTACAGAAACATGTTAAGGTGATTGGGAATGCAAACTGACATCCTTTGCTACGTTGGCCCTGAAATATTTGGTTTGTCTCCTGTGGTTTTTCTAGTTAAATTACTTAACTATTTACTTAATTGGTAAAACCAAATGATTCCCAGTGCTTCAGAGTTGGGAAAGGTGAAAATCTAACTCTACAGCATTCATTATGGGGTTTGAATTCTGCCTGTCCCGAGCCGGTGTCTCTGTCAGAGGACGCCTTCCTCTGCTCCAGACCCTCGATTGCTCCTTTGTAATGAGTCCAGGAATGATGGCCACTGGACAGTGGACTGTCCTGTCCCACCTCAACATTCCTCCTGCATTATGGCTGCCTCACCCCTAGAACCATGTGAGTTCTGACCCCTGACTTTCACTTGACTAAGCCAATCCTGTATAAATCCTGAGGAAACCTTTACAGCACAAAGTACATAGTGAGACACCATCATCACAGTTAGCTCTTATACTGTTTCTGATTCTTAATCTAGAAGTGCATTCCCTGATTGAAATCCTTTCTCTCTTTCATCTGTCCTTTCTTCTTTCCTTCCCTCCTTCCTTCCTTCCTTCTGTCTCTCCGCCCTTCCTTCCTTCCCTCCTTTCTTCCATCCTTCCTTCCTTCCCTCCTTCCTTTCATTCTTTTTGTTTTTCTTTCTCTTTTTCTTTTTCGAGGTAGGGTATCACTCTAGCCCAGGCTGACCTGGAATTCACTGTGTAGTCTCAGAGTGGCCTTGAACTCACAGTGATCCTCCTACCTCTCCTCCCCCAGTGCTGGGATTAAAGGTGAGTGCCACTTGGCTCCTGATTTCCATTCTGTCTCCATTACTTGGATATTTTAAATGGTAGTACATTATCGGGAGAACTTGAATTTCTTAGGAGGTGACTTTTTGCATGTGGCTGTGTGTGATTCACCTGTGTGTTTGTATGTCTGAGTGCATGTGTGTGTGCAGGGAGGCCAGAGGTTAATGTTGTGTGTCCTGAGGGGCTACCTTACCAATCAGCTTGCCCAGGGCATCCCCTGCCACCTCCTGAGCACACCAAGCATTTTGCATGGGTTCTGTGCAAGCACTTGATCCACTGAGCCTTTACTAGTTGCATTATAATTTTGAAATTTCTCATTATGGGGGAAAGCTTTCCTTTTGTGAGAATAAATTTTGTAACAGTAATACAAGAGCCATGCAGTGCTCCTACTCTGGGCCTCTGTACTTTACATACAGTTGCATCCTGTAATATGTTGGTAAGGCCAGTTCTCATACAATCACGTGCTACTGATGGTAAAGTGAGGTACGTGAGCTTTAGAACACTTACACTGCATCGCAAAGCTGATGATAAATTCAAGATATAAAGTAAGGTTTCTGTCATTATGAGCATTTTATCACAATGCAATGCCATTTACCATGCCATTGCAAGGAGAACAACCCTCCCTAGCACCCCCCCCAAAAGAGCAAGAAAATAAGTTATCATTTCATGCACAAAATCATTGCATTCTCAGGTGTTAGGAAGAATACTGGCTAGGAGCCTAACTGGAATATGCCATGCATTTCTGCTCATCAAAGGATCATTTAAACCTTGATTTTCAAGACAGTCAAACCTAGATGTTTATCTTAATCTTTATTTGAGAGAGAGAAAGAAAGAGGCAGACATAGAGTGAATGGGCACGCCAGGGCCTCCAGCCCCTGCAAACAAATTCCAAACGCATGCACCACCTTATGCATCAGCTTTACGTGGGTACTGGGGAATTGAACCCAGCTCCTTAGCTTTGCAGGCAAACACCTTAACAGCTGAGCCATCTCTCCAGTCCCCCCACCAGTATTGAAACCAGAGCATTTCAAATCAAATTAAAAAGCTTTATCAAAAGAGATAAATTATGTTTAAATTTACCAGCAGCAAATTTTATTTTTTAAATATTTTCAAAACAAAATAAAATAAAACTCTAACGAAAAGACTTTTTTTCTTCTGAAAAGACTTTTTGTTCTTAATGTTTCTACTTAGTAGAGGACCTTCTTAAAGTGCAGTAGACCAACAAGCTATCGATCCTTCTATCTGACAAGTTTGGTGAAAATTGGGAATTATAATCAGCAGATGATCACATGAACAAAAATCAAATTGACGGAAAGGAAAGAATATTCTAATCACATATTTATTTGAATTGTTCGTTTTTCCACTTTAGAAGTCATATAACCACATTGTAGAGAAGAAAATAAACAACAGTGTTCTCCTTTTGCCATGGAAAAAGAGAAAATAGCAGCAACTGGTACTTTGATGTATTTTCTCACAAGTTCTTTTTTCTATGTACTTTAAAACAATATGTCATTATATTTGAATATATTCTTATGTCCTGTCCTTTTCTTCCTAACATTGTATTATAAGACTTCTTGGCATCATCGCGTATTATTTTAATGGATAAGTAATAACAAGAATCTTAATCTACAAACTGGGATGTGGGAGACATTTGGACTTTATTTCTTCTACATTTGAGAGATCCTAATGTCAGGTAGGGGAGAGGGCCGTGGAGTTTCCCCCATGGAGTTCCCTCCTCCAGGTCGTCCTGTGTGTGTTGGGAGGATGACACCACGGAGGTCTTGGAGTCCTGGGTCCCCATTCCCACATACCAGTAATGTGCCCTGATGCAAGATACCATGTTCCTTCAGAGTTTGATGGCTGTGCATCTTGAGTGTCCTCTGGATCCCAGGGGTCCTGTCAAGTCATCCTGAGCCGGGGCTCTGCCTGCATCTACCTGTCCCAAGGCCACATCACTCTGATAGGCCTGTCCTGTTTGGGGCTTAGGGTTCTTTAATGCTGTCATCATTGGTAGCTCTCAACTACATGCTTCTCTCTCGCCTTCCCACTGACAGGGATGTATGGTCTAATCCCTTAGAAGCTTACAGAAGGTGTCACAAGTCAGGTTGTCTATATGTGATGTCTCCCTGTGGCTCTCTGAGGCAGGAAAACACACCAGCCCTGCCACTGAGGAGAGAGCGAAGGGAGGAAGGACACATACTGTCCAGTCACAGTGGCCCGGCATGGTTTGGACAAACCATAATTTACTAAGCATTTCCCTTTCTCAGCAACAGTTGCTCAGCCATGTTTTCAGTGTTCTAACACTGTGGTAAACATTTTTATAACTTTTTAAATGTTTTTTCTCAATTCAAACAATTTTTATGTATGGTTTCCTTAGAGAAAATTGCTTGAAATAACATTGCACATTAGGAAGAGTTTTAAATGGCATTTTAGACATTTATAATACAGTCAGGTTAGAAAACTGACTAGAACATTCTGCTGGTTACAAGTGTGTCCTGAGTAGAGAAGGCCTTCAAAGCAACTCTCTTCAGGGGTTTTCTGTTTTGTTTTGTTTTTTATATATATAATGAGGCGTATTAGCAATTCTGATGCCTCCTTTTCAAACTTTCCCCATGTTTAAGCAGCCTCACTGAGCACACTGAAATACTTGAGAGGAAAGGATGCTTTCAGGGCTGGTTAAGTGGTTCTCTTGTGCCCAGGCTCACAGGGGCTCCTGTGTGTGTGAACACTACACTGAGTTTTGACAGTTTGGGATGTGCTCCATGTGTGTACACGGTTGCCCAGTTTTCTGTAGTCATTGCCACTAAAAGCTTTTATTCAGCTAAACACTAGTGGATGTGTTGTTTCAGTTATTTTGAGCTCAAACACTTTGAAGTTAACATGTCTCATAGATACAAATACTGCAGACAAGGATTGAGCTGAGTGCTAGCTAGCATCCCCTTACCTCATGCGCTCTAGGGGGAAGGAATCAGGACCTCTTAGTCTATTACCAATTATTGTGGGTTGAATTATCACATCAGCCATTCATACATGGCGTCCCAACCCTTTCACATCAGAACGTGATCTAATTTGGAAACAGGTTTACTCGATCTCATTAGTGAAGCTGAGGTCACAGTGGAGTAGAGTGGACCCCTAATCAGCATAACTGATGGCTGTAAAAAGGAAAATTGAGGTAAAAAATGTCCATGAAGGGAGATGCCATGTGAAGATGAGGGTGGGCCAGTGAAAGCCAAGGCTGGCCACAGACTCCCAGCAAGCAGTGCCCCAAAAGCCAGGAGAGGAGCATGCCTCCAACTGTCCTCCAGAGATCCGAAGGAACCAACGTCTTGATCTCAGGTTTCATCTGTCCTTCGAGGCTTCTGTGGATTTTTCTAGAATAAGTCTCCTGGTTTAGGATTCTTTGTTTTGAGAGTCACGACAAAGAAAGATGATGGGTCGATAATGTGTTTTTTTTAACAATCTGATGGCTACGGGTCTTCCTTGGCATCCAACCCTCCACATAAATCTGTCACCCCTTGTCATCTAAACCATCTTAGTTGTGTGACTGCCCCATGCATTCCCTAATTAGCCTTGAAGGGTGTTTTCAGCAAACTTTGTGCTTTTCTGCTTTACATAAAGCAGAACTTCTCTCATTTTATCCACAAAGGCCTCTAGTGTTCTTCGGAATTTCTCTGAAGGCTCATGTAATCTTTGTGCCTAGGTCAATCATGGAGCTTGACAACATCAGATTGTTACAAACCGGCCTTTCTGTGTTGTGTATTCTCCTTCATTTCAAGCTCACATTTTTTTTTTTGCTGACTTCTAAGCCATATTCTCAGCAGAAAATAAATTCAAAATTAATTTGCCTTTTTAGAACATGTAATCAAAAGTAGAGAGAAAGCATGGTTTTAATCCAATTTTTTAAAAAATATTTTATTTATTCATTTTCAAGCAGAGAGATACAGAGAGAGAGAAGGAGAGGGAGGGAGAGAGAGAGAGAGAGAGAGAGAGAGAGAGAGAGAGAGAGAGAGGGATTGAGAACCAGGGCCACCACCTTGTGGGTCTGGCTTTATGTGGGTCCTGGGGAATTGAACCAGGGGCCTTAGGCACTGGAGGCAAGTGCCTTAACCTAGTCCAATTTTTCAAAGCCAGATTAAAGAAAACTAGTTGTGTATGTTTCCTAGGAACAGCCTGAAGTGGCTTGTCCCAACGTTTTGATTCCTGGGAACTAGGGCTCATTCCTGGACAGTCGGTTCACTCAGGAACAGCTCTTGCACTCATACTTAGGCCTTGCTTTCTATTATGGTATATCAGCTAGGATTGAGTTCCACTACATGTACAGAAGAATAGTGATTTAAATAAATATTATCTCATGTTGAAGAACACAGGAGGTAACTGTCTGGTGCTACCATGATGGGTAGATTGGTCACCAGAAGCTCATGTTCACTTTCCAGCCACAAGGGAGATTGCAAGAGACTGCCTGGGAATTCTTGAAATAATTATGCTTATATCTCACTGGCTAGAATTTATTTAAGTAGTTCCATGTAGTTGCAAAGGAAACTGGGAAATGTAGTCCTTTAGATAAAAAGCAATGTGTCCAATTTGAAACAGAGTTCTTTTACTAGGAATGGGAGACTACAAATATAGCCAACATTTCTTGGTCATTTATAATGTACAGTGGATTTTACACTGCTTCTCAAAGCAAAATACACAGAATTTGTACATGCAGGAAAGTAAGTTTCTATGGATTTTAGTTATACTCTTATCTAAACACACACAGGGACCCATGACACACAGCAACACCAGCTCTTTGGAAAAAAATTTAAATTTTTAATGATATTGATATTCCAAAGGGCATAATAGCTGGTGTCCCATGGTCATCCCTTCTTGCCCTGTGGGACCCTTGAGTGCACAGCAGAGTTGACATGGGAAATGGTAGCATTCCCCAATCCTGCTATAGATGTGTGATGCTTTCCCCACATTTCATATTAATGCTACTGGACTGCCAATTTGGTTCAGGGCATTTGGATAGAAATAACAAAGGAACAAACCTTTTGGAAATCCTGCTAAAAGATGTTATTATATAACCTTCCAAACATGATAGGGGAATATATGTATCCATATAGATATCATGCATATAGTGAGCAATGAAGACATCCCTGGTGGAAGTTATAATGGTTTAATTTTTAATTTTTTATTTATTTACTTGCATTCAGAGAGAGAGAGAGGGTGAGGAGAGAGAGAATAGACACACCAGGGCCTCCAGCCACTGCAAATGAACTCCAGATGCATGTGCCACTTTGTGCATCTGGTTTTACATGCATACTAGGGAATTGAACCCTGGGTCATTAGGCTTTACAGGCAAGTGCCTTAACTGCTGAGCCATCTCTCCAGCTCTAGTTTTTTTTAAATATTTTATTTATTCATTTTCAAGCAGAGAGAGAGAGAGAGAGAGAGAGAGAGAGAGAGAGAATCAAGATCACCACCTTGTGGCTCCGGCTTATGTGGGTCCTGGGGAATTGAACCGGAGGCCTTAGGCACTGGAGACAAGTGCCTTACCCTCTGAGCCATCTCTCCAGCCCTCCAGCTCTAGTTTTTAACAATAGTTTTAAAGTCATGGCTTCCAAAAAAGATTAAATTTACTTCTCAATGGTAGTGATCATGATTAATATAATCTTGGCAAAAATGATCTTTACAGATTTTTTTATGGTCATGATCAGACTTGCTTGATTTTGCACATACATGTTCTTCAGTTTTAACAGCATGAAATTCTCATACCATATAGTGAATTCATTTGAAGGACACATGGTTTTTAGTATGTTTCCATCACATTATGTCTGTGTCATATTTTTACTTGTAGCTAGGTTGTAGTTCACACAATGTTCAAGTTTGTCAATTTCCTGCTATTTTCAACTGCTTTCTTTCTAAATCCTTCTTACCTCTACATGTGCGTAGAAGTCAGGTAAAGGATACTATGCTTTAGAAAAGAAAGTATGTGATTTATTCTTCAGTTGTTATCTGCTAAAAGTAAGAGAAAGGAAAAGCATACCATTAACAAGGATAAAAATATTGGGTTTGGGCATCTCGATTGGATTGCTTCTGCAAGTCACAAAAGGACCCTCCTTTCAGGAATACTGTAAAATTGGGGTAACGGGGTGGGCTGGTGACATCTGTGAACTACTGGCCTATGGAAAGATGAGGGACCACTGCTGTTTCATCAGAACACAGGATGGACCTTTTTGAGGTTCAGGCTGTGATTCCTAATGCATATGAGCCAGACACTCATAAATTATGAAACCACAACTTGTCTAGCTTATAAATGCCTGCTGAGAATGAATTCGACCTTACATGTATTGTGAGCCTTTCATTAGGATTAATTAGCTAATATTTGCTGAGTTTTATGAAGACAAAAAGCATTTATAGGTGCTAAGAGGCGTATTAATTTTTTCCACTGACATTTAACACGAAAATATTTTCTAGATAATAGGAAATTAACCTTAGAAACACAGTTGAAATTTCTGCTCAGTGCCTCATTTTTCTTTCCAACTAACCCCCAAGTCAGTATGTCACGAAAGCTTCCAGTGTTGAGGAGTCCAGCCTCTCTGGATAGGCAGAAATAGATAGGAGGTAATCATAAGTCAAGCAAGTAATCAGACTCAAAAAACCAGTGAGTTGAAGGTGGTGGCACACGCCTTTAATCCCAGCACTCTGGAGGCAGAGGTAGGAGGGTCACCTTGATTCCCAGATTACCCTGAGGCTACATAGTGAATTCCAGGTCAGCCTGGGCTAGAGCGAGACCCTACCTCCAAAAAAAAAAAATAATAATGTAAATAAACAAAATTAAACTTCTTTTTCCAGAAACAGATCAAACTTCCTGGAAAGCCACATAGGAGTTTTAATAAGGGTGACCCAATGCTCTGGGATCTGTCGGAATTCAATTCTGTCCTCGCCTCTTTGGCCAAGTGACTTAAACTTTCTCAATCTGCTTCCCATTTGTGTTTCTCAAAGCAAAGAAAGTCGTAAAAGTTTTTACAAATGTTACACGAGGCACGACTGTGTAAATCTAATTGTATGGCGAAGAAAATGGCAATTTTGTTTTCTCTTTGTTTCTTCCGTTACTTAGCATTTTACAGAGAACTTCTGATAACAATGAAGTTGCTACCAGTGAAGAAATAGTTATGAATTTTAGAAGAAGGAACCAAAAAGTATACTCTCAGTAAGAAGTATAAATAGGAGAAAAGCCTAATTGTTTTATGAATGACTTGGAAAACTAGGATTCCATTCTAGAAAATTCAAACAAGATTAGGGTCCTGAAAACAGAAAAGTGACAATAGATAACATATATCTACATAGATATATGCATACATATGTATGGATAGATATTTATATTTTCATGGTCCAACATTGAATCATATTTGATCAAGGGATGGAAGAATTCAGGGAAGAGGATTGGAGAGGAGGGGAGGGGAGGGAAAAGAGGAGGGAAGAAGAAAGAAAGAAGGAATGAAGAAAAGGAAAGAAGGAAGGAAGGAAGGGAAGAAAAAGGAAAGAAGAGGAAAGGGAGAAAGAAAATAGAGAGAGGCAGTGGAGGGAAAGGGTAAATACATGTATACAAGTGCTAGTCCCTAATTCACAAGGACCTTGCAGACCTGTGCCATGGATACTCGGAGACAGGCTGGGTTTCCTCCAACCAGCCCTGGTCCTGCCCAGCCTCCAGTTTCATACCGTCCCAGGGTCTTTATTTAGATGACTAGTTTACCAGGCCTGAAGGTGCTTGCAATTTTGACCTCTGTTGATGCTGATCATACTAAATATCATTTCATCTATTACACATCTAGAAGGTTTAGATTTCTAAAAATGAAGAGAATGTAAAAGGCAAAAAATAAAAATGAATTTTATCAAGGAATCTAGCAAAAATGTGATTGGACACACCTCCTGAGGCTCAGGGTCTATTGTGGAAGAGGTGGGGGAAAGATTGTAAGAGCCAAAGGAAGGGCAGGACTTCTTACAACACAAACTTCCAGACACAAAACGACCTTGATAGTCATGACTTCTCAGTGCCCGACACTACCTTCCAAAGACCTTCAAAATGGGAGGAAAAGATGATGATGGCAAAACAAAATAGAGACTAATTGAGAGGGGGAGGGGATATGATGGAGGGTGGATTTGAGCGGGGGAGGGCAGGGGGATGGAATTATCATGGTTTATCTTCTACAACTGGAAGCTGTCAATAAAGTTTTATTTAAAAAGCGTGATTGGAAACTGGGTGAGCCTGTGTGCTAAAAGTAAGGTTTTGAAAAACCACTGTACGTCACTTAAGGATGGGCCACATTCTAAGAGGTGTCGACATTACAGAGTAGATTTACATCAAGTGCACTTTCACTCAACCATATATTCTTTAGAAATGACCACTACATATCTAGCCTGCCATTGGCTGAAGCCACCTTATGTGGTGAATTCCAAATGAGCATTTACTTGGCTTCAAAAGGTCTTGGATTCAAAAGGGTACTGGGCCATTCTTTAGCAATGTGACCTCACAGCTGGAAGCCGTCCTGTTGTCCTTAGCTTCTTCCCTTGGAGAAATTTCTGCATCAACAATGCCTTCACTCTCAGACTGAAGGATCACCTCTTTAAGAATGTGTGTTGGTTGTCTGGAAAACTCCTGGATATCAAAAACAAGTACTTAGGGGCTGATAGTCTTTATTTATTGGGTTGTTTTATTTTGTTTTGAGAGCTACTCTTATTCTCTCAACTCTGCCTGGAGTCAGTTACCATTTCTGTGTCTTTGGCAGAAGGCCAAGGAATATGCTAGGATCTACTTCAAAGACAGGCTTCGGCTCTGGGCCCTTGATTCCTTTGGAACATAGGATATATCTACCTTGCAAGTGTCTGGATGTTTTGAATGGGAAGCAGGTCTGTTTTACCCACACATGCGGCCACTTCCCTTAGACACATCTCCAGGAACAAACCGGTTCCTTCTCCTCTTCCACAGTGGGAAATAGCCCTTCCCTCATCAGCCCCTCAGGTTGGTGCCACTGCAGGCAGAGGGCAGCTGAAGGAGCCATTCTTCCCACAGCTGCTGCCCCCTCATTCCCTGTCACTTGGCTCCAGTGGCAGAGCCCTGGCAGGAAGCCAGTGTTGAAATACATACCCAGAGCTTCCGGGCCCCATTGTTGGAAGAGGCAAGATGGAGCCCAGTATCCAGGCAAGAAAGGACAACTGCAAAGTCCAAAATCTCCCGCTAGAAGGAAGAACAGTGGGAAAAACACTTGTCCCTAACATGAGGGTTCCAGTGGTGGTGTGTGGTCCAGCCATTGTAGCTCTGCAGGCAGGTAGGAGTCTGCATGCATGGGGGCAAATGCACAGACCATGCAGAGACCAGAGGGAAGAGCAGCACACTGCAGCAGCGCTGAGAGATGAGGCCAGCCTGCGGATGCCAACATGCCCAGTGCTGGCAGGAACAACCATTTGTGTATAAGGAGTATCCGTGTCTGTCCACTCGGTGGTGTCCACTCAGTGGTGTCCACTCAGTGGGCCGCTGTACACTGATGCCCTCAGCTCATCGCAGATAGTGAGGAAAGAACTTTCTCTCTAACCTATCCCTACAGGACCTTTCCAGATACTTCAGGCTGGAGACATTGCTGCCTCAGTAATTCTCCCCGGGATACTGGAGTATCGTGTCCAGAGTGTAGCCATGCCCACGTTAAGGGCAGGTTTAGTTTGTAAGGTCGGGGCTGGACAAAGTCGACCTCCTGTTTCCATACCCCCATAGCCACAGCACAATCTAGTTACAGAGACTTGCTTTTAAAACTGTCCCTTTTCTTCCCTTCCATGTCTGGCAGTTTCAGAAAATGAGATATTTCTTTTAGTCCGCAAGAGTGCATGGAATATACAGGTTTCTTTTGCTGTACTGTATCATCCATCGATCATGGTTAGAATTGAGGAGGATATGTGTTTCCCTCCTGTGCTCAACTGACTGTTGGCGGTTAATGTCGTAAACCCTTCACATTTTTCTGGTTTAATTTCATAATTTCTACACCTATAGAACTAAAAATATAGCCTAAACAATCAAAATATTGTCATGGTGAATTTAGATACACTTGAGAAGTATTGACGGTAATCATTTAGATCCATTCCGGTTTTTAATATATTTTCAGCATTATATCGCAAGCTCTTACTATTCTTTTTGCTACCTAGCAGATTATTTGAGAAAAATAAAAATACTTAGAAGCATTCGAGAACAGAGTTCCTTAGCACCAGCACACACTTCCCCTGGGAAAGGTTGACATTGCTGATAAGGTGTGGCGTCCCTGTCACAAGGTCAGCTCTAGGGGTCCTTGTTCATATCATATTGCTTAAATCTCTGTGTTGAATAAGTAGTTGGTTTCAAAATCTTTCAAGTTGGAGGGATGGAGGGAGGGAAGTACCTCAAGTCTTTGAGCTTACGTTCTAAAGCAAACCGAAGTGATGGATGATAGACAACTTACCTAGATTCCTGCATCTCTTTACAGGTGAGGATGCCAGGGACCACAGGCTGTCTTTCTCAAGGTCACAAAACTAGATCTAGTAGCAGAGCTGAGAGATCACAGAGTGGGTATCCCTGCCTCATTTGTATGGCCTCTCCACAGCCCTCACTTGGCTATGGCTATAGCTTTTATGCTTGTGCTAGAGAATTCTCTGGCAGATTCATGCTTAGACAGATGAGCTGTAATTTCTAGATCTTCCTACAGTATGATAACTGGCATTATCATTTTCAAAACATTGGGCTTTTGTCCCATGTATCTTGCCATACCCTTAATTTTGCTGCTTTTAACTATTGCCTGTGTCACTTAACAATGACTCCTATAACAGTTTTAAAGGCAGGATGCTTCCCCAACTTTATTGAGATGTAATGACAAATAAAATTGGTATACAAAGGTGTACAGAATGCCGCGTAAAGAGATGTATGTATACACTGTGAAAGAAATCCCTCAGTGAGTTTAGTTAACATATCCTCGACCTCACATGGTCATCATTGTGTGTTGAGAACACTCACACCCTTATCATTTCAATTGTATAATCAATACACTGTCCTCAGTTGTGGTCACTTTGCGATATGTTAACTCCCCTGAACTTAATCATCTTACAATGTGAGATTTTGGACCTGTAACCCATGTCTTGACATTTCCCCAACCTCTAGTAACCACCATTGTGCTCTCTAAGGCCTCCATTCATCATAGTGGAGATGGAGAAGGGGAACCTAATGGATGCAAACAATGTCTTGCGCTGCACTTACACTTCTGCACGCACGCACACACACACACAATAGAATATTAGTCTTTACAAAAGAAAATCCTGCCATATACAAGGATGCCCATTGAAGACATTTGTTCCTAAAGAGACTCAAACCAAAGGAAAAGAAAGCTAGTGCGTGATGGAAACAATATGTGAATCCTTAAAAGCAGGAGAGTTCTTTATCCATTACAGACGGCTGATCTCCGGGTTACGCTGCTTGTTTTCCGTGGTGACTGGTGGAGCTCGTGGGAAGATCATGGGTTGCTGTTTGGTGACAAGGGCAAAGGCTGCCTGCCATTTGCACTGGGATTTATGGGTCCCTTAGTAGGACCATGTAGAGACTGGAGGTGAGAAGTTGTGAAGTGGAAACAAATGCAGACTTTTTTAGATTGTATAATATTTAAGAGAATATTGAGATTTGGAGACATTTCACACACAAAAATGAGGTAGACAATGTCACTTTTCATTTTTTTTTCTACAGATTTTTTTTACAGGTTTTCATTTTTCACCATACTTCTTTGTTTATACGTATAGGCCTAAATGGGTTAAGGTGCATTTTACAAGGAAACTTCAGATCCTATTCTCCATGCGACTATATTTTGGCTTACCCCCATGGGCATTACCTCAAATCCTCACCTTTTCATGGAGTTCCTATAGTGCAGAGATTTGTTCATAGTGTTTGTCTGAATTCTGATTCCCTAGGGAGAATTCTAAAATGGGACATTTTCAAAGCAGAGAGTGAGAGGTTTTTTTTTCCTAAGTGATTCCATGTGCTTTATTTTGATTTCATTGTCAAATATTTCATCGTGTCTCTAAGTACATAATTCAATTTTCTACACAGAATGGTGGCTCAATAAATATAATGTTAATTTATGTTAAAGACATACCATCATAGAAGATTACATAAGATTATATAAAGTACAAAGTTATCTATAAGTATAAAAAGTTTATCATTTCAATAGTCAATAAATATTTATTATATCATGTCCCTGACATATGCATGGACTTGCATGTACAATAATGACAAGACCAATATTAATCCCTATCTTGTTGAAATTATAGTGTAATGTGTAGTTCACATGTGTATTCATGGAATTATTTGTGGAGAGAAATAAATTTTAATATGAAAATGCAGTGCTCAGAAGGCCAAACTTCCCTCACCTGTTATATATGCTTTTCGAAGAGAAAATGTGTTCAGCTCAATTTTAACAGCACATACTGTACATGTGATATGGTACTACACAAATACAACTTTTATGTATCAATTAAATGATTTAGGTTAATATTTATAATTATAAATTGCATATTGCATATTATAAATATTATTTAATTTTAGTTAGCATATGGAATCATGGGTTTCATTTTTACATTTTCTTGATATATATTATGGTACTTTGCTCCTATTTTCGTCCATTACTCTTCCTCGCTCCTCATCTCCCCTCCAGCTGGTCCATCTCCTCCCCCAATGAGATCCTTCCACAGCCATGTCCTGTGTGTGTGCATCCATGTGTATGTTAAATCTAGATTCTGCATGTGAAAACATGCAACATTTGTCTTCTTCATCCTTTCTTATTCCCCTGTCCTTTCCAACCCCATCCCTCCCTCACAAAATCATCCTCCTTCGATATCATATGTGGATCTGCTTTTCCATCCAGAGACTGTACATGTAAGAAAGCATGGCATTTGTCTTCCTGAGTCTAGCTCAATTCTCCTAACATGATGATCTCCTGTTCAATCAATCCTCTGAAAATGACATAATTTAATTCCTTTTAATGGCTAGATAAAACCACACTGTGGGCATAAATCACATTTCTTTATCTAGTCATCTGTTGACAGGCGTCTGTTCTTGGTTCTCTATCGTGGTCATTGTGAATAATTCTGTTGCAATAACCACGGATGTGTAAGTATCTCGTTAGTGTACTGACTTAGATTTCTTCAGGTTAGACCATATGACAGTTCCATGAGGTAGGTAGGTTTGTTTCTTAGGAACTGTCGTACTGATTTCTGTAATATTTGCACCTGTTTATATTCCCACCAGCTGTGTATAAGAAGAGTTTCTTCCCCCTCCAGGCCCTTGCCCGCCCCCCCCCATATTCTTGTCAGCCTTTATTTTCATTCCTTGTGTGGATAATAGCCATTTTGACTGGGAGAAGATGGCATCTTAATGTTTTAATTTATATTTCCCTGAGATGTTCTATTAAGGTCTTCAGTTCACTTTGAGCTAATTTTTGATGAAGTGAAAGATTAGCACTTTGAGCTAATTTTTAATGAGGTTTCATTCTTTTACATGTGAAAATCAAGTTTTCCTAGCACCATTGTTGAAGACACTATTTTCTCCCGGTTTATCTTTTGGGCCCTTTTGTTAGAAGTCAAGAGGCTGTACCTGTGTGGGTGTATTTCTGGGTCCTTTGTTTCATTCCACAGGTCTGTTTGTCTTTTCTGTACCAGTATTGGACTGGTTCTGTTACTATGGGTGCATAATATAATTGGAGATCAAGTATTATAATCCTCCATCCTTGCTGTTTCTACTTAAGATTGCTTTCACTCTTTGGGGTCCTTTGTGATTCCATATGAATTTTAGAGTTTTGTTTCTCAAGCTACGTGAAGTATATTGCTAGCATTTTGATAGGAATTACATTAAATCATATATATACATATATATATGGATTAGATTAAATCAGTAGATTGCTTTGGCTACAAAGCTATTTCACCATGTAACTCCACTGATCCGTAAGTTTAGGAGGTCTATCTTTCATGTCTTCTCTTTTCTCAGTATTTTAAAGGTCTCATTGTAGAGGTCTCTTGCCTTCTAGATTGGTTTATGCCTAGGTATTTTGTTTTGAAGGTACTGTGAATGAGATTTTTCCCCCTGAGTTCTTTCTCAGCAAGTTTGTTATTTATAGGAAGGCTCCTGATTTTTGTATGCAGAACGTGTATCCTGCTACTTTGCTAAAAATATTTTAGATCTAGGGGCTTTCTGGTGGAATCTTTAAGTATAGGATCATAGCATCTGTAAACAGGGATAATTTGACATTTTCTTCCTACTAGTTGTAACTTCCTTTGCCTGATTTCTCTAACACTTTAATGAACTGTGTGGAATAAGAGTGGAGAGGAAAGGACTCTCATGTCTCATTCCTGATTTTAGAGGAAAGGCTTTCAGCTTTTCCCCATTTAATATAATGTTGGCTATAGATTTATTCTGTGCAGTCTTTATTATGTTGAGATACATGCCATGTCTTCTTGGCTTCTTCAGGGCTGTTGTCATGAGGGATGTTGAACTTTGTCAAAGGCCTCATTTGCAGCTATTGAGAATATTACGTGATTTCTGTCCTTGAGACTACTTACCAGCTGTATTACACTTGTTGGATTGTGTATAATGAATTGTCCTTGGTTCCTTGGGATGAAACAAACTTGATCATGGTGTGTGATCTTTTATGTATTGTTTAATTGATTTTGTAAGGATTTCATTGAGAATGTTTGCATCTATATCATCAATGAAATTGATCTACAATTTTCTTTCATATTTGTGTAATGTCTGTACCTAGCTTTTGTATCATAGTAAGACCATTTTATAGAATGAGTTTGTCCTAGCCTCTCCCTTTCTTTCTCACAGAATAGTTTGGGAAGCATGGGTGTTCTTTTAAAGGTCTGACAGCATTCATCAGGGAAGGAAGCCATATGGTCCTGAGTTTTTCTCTGTGGTAGGCTCTTTATTGCTGACTCAATCTTGTCATTATAGATCCAAGTTGTATATAGAACTTTTGATTGACATTTTGTTGGTCCTGTGTGTCTAGGAATTCATCCTTTTCTTTCAGATTTGCCATATATTTGAGGGTAAGTTTTCAAAGTATTCCCTAATGTTCCTCTGGAATTCATTGATATCTGTTGTAACATACCCTTTCATCTAATTTTATAAATTTGGGTCTTTTTTTCTCTTTCAGTTAATTTGGCTAAAGTTTTGTCAATCTTATTTATCTATTCAAAGGAACAACTCTGTTTCATTTATTTTTTATTGTACTTTTGAGCTCCATTTCATTACTTTCTGCTCTGATCCTTATTATTTCTTTCTGTCTACTGATTTGGGGTTTGGGTTGTTCTTTTCCTAAGACCTTGAAGTGCATCATTAAGCTGTGTAGTACCAGGCTCTCTGATTTTTTTATGTGAATGTTTATAGCTACAAATTTTCACCTTTAAAACTGTTTTTGTTTTCTTTCATGTTCATTCTGTTCTAGGAATTTCATAAACCCCACCCTGATTTTTTAATAACTTGCTAATTATTTGAAAATGTATTATTCAATTTCCATATATTTGTGTAATTTCTGTAGTTTCTGTGTTGTTTTTTTCATTTTATTCCACTATAATCTGAAGAGATACAAGACATTGTATCAAGTATTTTTGTATTTCTTAAGAATTCATGACCTACAATGTGATCAATTTTAAAGAAAATCCCATGGGCCTCTCAGAATTTGTATTCTTTAGCTGTTGGATGGGATAGTCTATAGATGTCAGTCAGGTCTGTTTGGTTTATATAAAAGTGAACTCTGAAATTTCTTTATTGACTTTTTTCTGCATGCCTCTGTGATTAGAGTGGGGTGTAGAAGTCACCTGCTGTTATTATTTCTGGACCTATTGGTCCCTTATGTCCAGTAGTGTTTGTTTCATGAAATTGGGTGCACCAACATTTGGTGCTTAGAGATTTACAACTGTTATGTCTTCTTGATGGACTGTTCCCTTTAGTAGTGCATTCTGACCTTTAAAGAATAAAGTTTGGGGGCTGGAGAGATGGTTCAATGGTTAAGGTGCTTGCCTGAAAAGCCTAATGTCTCAAGTTTGAATCCGCAGTACCCACATAATAAAGCCAGATGCACAATGGCGCGTGAATCTGGAATTCGTTTGCAGAGGCTGAAGGTGCTGGCAAGTTCTCTCTCTCTCTTTCTCTCTCTCTCTCTCTCTCCCTCCCTCCCTCCCTCTCTCTCTCCCTCCCTCTCTCCCTCTCTCTCTCCCTCCCTCTCTCCCTCTCCCTCTCCTTGCAAGTAAATATATTTTTTAAAAAGAATGAATTTGTGAAGGTTTTTCAAAACTGTTTTCATATATATGGTACAATTTACATGTCATAAACATCTGGTAATTATTCATGGATTTTTACGGATTTTGTCATAGCATGTAGCTTGAAGTATAAGCAATAACTATGTGAGTTTAAGGTTCATTATGGTAACTGAAGACTACTCTCCAAGGTGGGTTCCACAGTACTTTGGTGAGAATCTTTCTTGTGTTATTTTATAAGAGAATACTGAAGCCCTTAGACTGGAAAAGTAACAGCAGTTAATAAAACTCTTTTATATTGTGACGTTCATATATAGTTGAAGTTCCTTAGAATAGTTGTCAAGTAAAGTGGTTTTGATGATCAAAAAAATCCAATGAACTAATTTTCATAATAATACAATTGTAACTCCTCCTTTTAAGTTACATCAAGCAAAACTATGAGATCAGATCTTACTAAGAGAGTCTTAGGGAAGCTACACAGAACTGATGGGGAAGGTCAGAGTTTTCCAAACATGGTCTTTTTTGTTTGTTTATCTTCTTCCAATTTAATTTAGGATTTCTATGGTTGGGAATTCTAAGACAACTAACCATGGTCAACAGCTTACCAGGTGACGCCCCAGATCATTTTTCATGACAGGTGGACAGGGCATGGTGACAGCCTCAAGCCACCACGAGGGCTGTGATTTGCTATGGAATGAATGTTTGAGTAGGTCAGACTGGGTCCAGTCAGTCCTGCGAAGGTCCTATTGGACTTTGAGATTAATTTGCAGATCAAAGGGACTGAGTAGCAAGCCCTTCATGTAGGAGGAGATGGTGTGCCAGCCCAAACTATTCTGGGCCCATGACATACTGCAAACGCTGGCTTGTAAAAATAAATTCTCATAGCAACTTTGATACTGTCAAAACACTGGTTATTTAAAACTTCTATTTGCTTGGATTACAGATTATCGAGACTGTACATTGGAAGTACATAATTGTCACTTATCGTGTACTGTTTGCAGAACATGTTTTCAGTATTAGCATTTTTACTTTATAGATATTTTACATCATTTCACTTTATATCTGAAACTCTCAGAGTGTTTATGATGCTAAAGATATCTGTGTAATTATCAGACATAGTTTTCTTGGTTATAAGAATACTATTATTTTGTGATAATATATTTGGATATCTATATGTATAGAATCTATAATTATAATAATTCGGATAAATGATAAATAGGAGGCCTTAGACATTAACTCTTTTTGAGATCGTCTAGATTACTAGAGTGACACATATATTTAGTTCTCACTTCAGAACCAACATAAACATTTGGCATCTTCAAATGGAGTCGTCCCTTCTGACAAATTATCAAACTATGCAAGTGATTATTATTAACTTTAGGATCATGTTGAAAATAGAGAAAGTTGTGTAGTTTCATAGTCTATTAAAATGCTGTATTAAGTGGAGGCTTAAGTATTTAATTTTCATTATTGTATAAATTACAAGGTACAAATGTCAAATCAAGTTAATTACCACATAGCCCCACTTAGTGAAAAAAATACACTTAAAAGATTACAAGCACAAAACCTTGCCTGTAATGGATACAGCATAAAGTTACTATATATGAACAGTTATCTGGCTATACACATCTGAAAGAACCAACATACCCTTCATAGAGCAAAACACACCCAAGTAAATTCTATCCTAAAAATAGTGTGCTTGCATGCAAAGACGTGGATTTCTGGTGAAGTGTATAAGGTGTGTAAGTGTGTAAAGTGTGTAAGTGTGCTTCATTTCCCTCTGGTCACACTGACCCCTCTTTCATTTTCATCTTAAACTGCATTGCAGTCAGCTTTCTCATTGCTGGGCAGGAAGAACCCAAGCAAAGTGGCTTGTGGAGGAATGGGTTTATTAGGCTTACAGACTCAAGGGGAGACTCCATCCTGGCAGGTAAAACAATGGCATGAGCAGAGGGGTGGACATCACCTCCGCCACAGCAGGTGGCAAACAGTGGCAGGAAGGTGTGCCTAACACTGGCAAGGGGAAGCTGGCTTATAACCCCATAAGCCAGCCCCCAACAACACAGCTCCAGCGAGGTTGTAAAACCCAAACTGCCATCAGCTGGAGATCAAGCATTCAGAACACATTTGTTTGTGGGGGACACCTGGATGAAATTATTGCAAACTATGTCTTGATATTTGTCATTTGATGGCTTAACTCCATTCTTTCTTAGTGGCTCTGGTAGACATGGATTCATTCATCATGCCTGGGGTTACAATGCCATGCACTTGCTCTGACACTAACCACCTTCGCTCCCAAAGAGAACTTGCTGGATTTGTAGCACCTGCCAAGGTGTTCTCAGGCCCTGCCATCCTCTTAGTAAACATGTATCTTAGCACAGTTTGCCTTACCCATTGTAGTAAACCTTGCAGGTCTGTGCTGGCAAGAGAGGCTCACTGTAGGATTGAAGGATCTTGGGTTTTACTGTAGAACTTAGGGAGAGAATTACTTTGAGGTTGTGACACAAAGGAGAGGGAAAGCCAGGCTGTAGTAAGGTCAAAGTGAACTGCTGCACAGATACAACTTTTAAAATGGTATTGGAAATGATTCAGAAGCTAGCATAATTTAATGCAAATAGTTCAGAGTCAAACCATGGTCCTCATTTCTCCCACTTAATCTGTGTAAGTCTTGGAAAAGTCACGGGAATTGTTTTTAAAAGGCTATTTATTTATTTATATTTATTTATTTGAAAGCAGAGAGACAGAAGGGGGAAAGGGAGGCAGAGATGGATTAAATGGGCATTCCAGGGCCTCTTGAGGAACCACATGCATGCATGACTTTGTGCATCTGGCTTTACTTGGGTACTGGAAACCTGAACCAGGGCCAGAGGTTTTGCAAACAAGTGCTTTTAACCAAAGAGCCATCTTCTTAGCACATCCTTTCACTTCTCAAAATAGAGCTAATAATATTTGTTGCATAGGTTTAACTCCAGGCTTGACTGAATATACACATTATTTTGCTAAATATGTTTTGTTAGTATTCTTTTTAAAGTTAATTTATTTATAAGCAGAGAAGATAAAAAACAAAGAGAATAAGTACACCAGGACCTCCAACTACTGCAAATGAACTCCAGACGCATGTGCCATTTTGTGCATCTGGCTTTATGTGGGTACTGGGGAGTCAAACCTGGGTCCTTAGGCTTTACAGATAAGCATCTTAACCACTGTGCATTTCTCAAGCCCTTTTTATTTTCTTTGCTGACAGAATGTTAATGAAAACATGTTTCAGTCATATAACAGATCTGTGAGGGGCCACGTAGAACTCTTACTATCATTCATAAGTTAAATTTTCTTGATAATAGAACATAGTAGATGATTTAAACATACATTTTCTAGACAGGCATGTTAGCCAGCTAAGCCACGGAACCCACATTAAACATATTTTACAAATCAAAATTTTACAAAGTCAAAATGCACTAAGTGAAATAGACATAAAATTTCCAAGCAAGTATTTTTAAAGGGGCCATGTCGTGTGTGGGGGGTGTGTTTTAAAGGCCTGCAAAGCATCTACTTAAAACTTACAAGATGGACATTGTTGGAATGTAGCCCAAGGACTTTATAAATATTGAAGTGTTTCTTCTCCTGAGTAAATTTGCTACCGTGTTTATCTCATATTACTGTGACTGTTTTATTCCCTTTAATCCATAATAAAAAAATCCCGGGTCATTTAAACAAATAATTATGAAGGCCATTTACTATCCCTTGCCTTTAAAAAGTATTGATTTTATTTGTTGTGGGTTAATGATGCATTTATTGGCTGTGCCATAAGCTTCAAGTGGTTCAGAGGTGACTCATTCTCAAGGTATAAAAACGTTTTTATCTTCACTAATATTTAACTGTGCTACTGATCTTTAATTAAAGACATGATTTTCCAAACCAAAAGAAAAAAAAGCCTTTTTACAAATTTACTTAACTGTAAAGCTAAACAGAACTTTGTAGCAAGAAGAAATCAACGTAGAAAGTCTGATTATTTGTTTGGATAGATTCCAGCTGCAGCTAAGTTGGCTCGTCATTTTATGACACATTTGTTTGAATTAATGGGGCATTATTTAATGGGGACAGTATCACATAAAACTGCATATGATTTGTTAATTGGGAATGCAGTCTGGTTTTATAGCTTCTTTCTATGACACTTTTGCAAGTGAGTTTCAGAGAAATTTACTTTTTATTATTTTGGTATTTTTTGTGCCTTCTAAGCTGGGTCACTGTACTAGGTGCCAGAAGATGTACAGGAGAGCCAGGTGTAAAATGCAAGGCTGATAATGGTAACATTGAACTGTTCAATAACTATCTGTCAGCATAGACAAAAAGCCTGATGTTTTCATGCGTGTTGACTGCATCCTCTGGTGCCTCTGACCTCACTATATATTTGTATAAGAAAAGACTTTTTTAGTATTGTTATTTATTTATTTATTTATTTGTAATCAGAGAGAGATAGAAGAGATAGAATGGATACACCAGGGCATCCAGCCTCTGGAAACAAACTCCAGATGCATCCACCACTTTGTGTATCTGGCTTTATGTGGGTACTGAGGCACAGAACCAGGGTCATTAGCCTTCGCAGGCAAGCGCCTTAACCACAGAGCCATCTCTCCAGCCCTGTTTATTTCTTGTGGAGTGTGTTTAAGTCCTCTTTTTTCTATGCTGCAGAGTGTGGCTGATACTAGCTCTTCTGGGTACAGCATTAGTCACTCAACAGGATCCCCCCCCCATCCTTAGAATGCTGTCATTACCATCTTTTTCACTTTGCTCTTCTCTGTGGGGAACAAGCTTGGTCTCACCGTTCCCAAGTGATACCTCTCTGCCACCCATGGAGAGAGCACTGTCTCTGTCATTTTGAATGTCAGATGTACAAATCCAAGCTCTTGGAAAGACCCAGTCATGTTTGGCTGTGTGCTTTGCATATGAATTCACTCATGAAGAGTGGTTGTTCATGGTTTGGATAGAGACGATGTTAGCCAAGCTCCGTCGTGTGTCGCTCTACCGTGTTCTCTGAGTCTTCATCTTTCCACTGGTGTCGGCCAAGTTCATCTGATCCTCCCTTTGAGCTTGAGAGCTACTACCTGTGGTTCTTGTTTTGAAAATGATAAAATGTAAATATCATATAGAATGACTGATGGACTTTCTTAACTAGTCACCTCAGAACAGAACATATTTTTGACTGCTCTAGAAAGTAAGAGAGGAAGTTGTCAAAACAGTGGATTCAAGAATTCAGTAGAAAAGCACCCTAGAGTCCTGTAAAGGTAATTGTCATTTTTCTTGGCCAAGTTTTATCATTCTGTATTTTTCAGCTAATATGATACAATAGCAAACTCTCCCATTGATCAAATATGGTAGAGTTTCTAACTAGGGAGAGGAAATAGGAAAAAAATGATGTAAAATTTAAGCTTCACAAAAAGACTCCTTGTAATATCTCTCATATACCAAGTCAAAATATCAGGCTATAAACAAGGAAATAATACTAATGTTCTTTACAAAGCTACCACACTTGATTCATGAGTCTACTTAAAAGAGGCACTTACTTGTAAACAGCTATTATCTCTTATCCATTAAGTCTACCCACTGTAAAATTTCTTTTATCATTTCATTTGCCCTGTAAGGTGTATTACTGTGATCCATTTTTAATGTATTGTAGCATATTTATATGATGAAATTACCCATTTACACTATAGGATTCATTTGGAAACCATCTGTTAAAATTTATTGGAAAATAGAAACTTTCCTCATTCATATGTTTACTTTAAATATTTAATATCATCCTTTTCCTTTGACAACTGAGAAAATAAAAAACATTACTGAAAGTGAATTTTATTGTCTCCACATGGCGCTTCAAACTTTTACTGCTTAGTATCCCTCATATTTCAGAATTGTTGTATTGTAGAAATAAGCATCTATGATTTACTAACCAGAAAAAAATGGCTAAGGCTAGGGCGTTTGCTCATTGGATAAAGCACTTGCCACACAAGTGTAAGTACCTGGGTTCAAATCCACTGATTACACATAAAACCAGCCACTATAACAAGGACTGTAGTCCCAGTTTACAAACTGAGAGAAAGAAGACAGAGACAGAAGAATCCCGGGAAATGCCTGGGCCAACTAACCTGGTGAACACTCGGTAGACAAGGAGAGACTCTACCTCAAACAACTTGAAAGGCAAGGACACCTACAGTTGTTCTCTGACCTCGCACACATCCATGTGCCCATACTCACACCTATACCCACAGGTTACATGCACACACCAAAACTCTGTCTAGTGTAGATTTGGGTATTTCAAACTTCAGGCTATGTTTGAAGACTGGACTTGAGAGACAAAATTGGATATAGGAGTGAGAAGCTGATCTAAAAACGAGAAAAGAGGTCAGTTGGAGAAGGTGAAATAGGAAGATGGTTTCAAAAATAAAGGCACCCAGAGCTGGGGAGATTGCTTAGCTGTTAAAGGTGTTTGCTTGCAAAGCCTGCTGGCTGGGGTTCAAATCCACAGCACCCATGTAAAGTGGGATGCAAAATGATGCCTGTATCCGTGATCCCCAGGCGCCTACAACAAGGAGAGGCAGAGCAAGAAGAAAACAGAAGTCCATGGGCCAGCTAGTTGGAATGTTCATTTGCAGCAAGAGACCCTGTCTCCAAGATGGTGGATCACAGATAACTCCAGGTTGTCTGACCTCCACGTGCATGGGCATAGACACATATAAATAAACATTTTTTAAATGAATGCAGCAGAACCCAGCATGTCAAGGAAGCATCACAGAGCTCTAAGACATGTGAAATAACTTTGCCACTAGAGAATGTATTAAGACTCGAGCCTCTAGCTCCCTATTCTACTTCTTGGTTGACTTGATATATTGCCATTTCTTTACTGAAACTATAGCTGAGGTCACCTAAACAGTGCCTGACACGCGTCAGAAAAAGAATCCAACCTGCAAAAACAAGTGATAATCTGTACAGTCCTCTGCGTATCATATGTGGCTGCCGAACCCCTCAATTCTTGGCCAGATGGCTGGCATGCGCTATTTCGTTTTAAAATAGAATCAGCTTTTGTCCACTCCATAGTCTCTCCTCGGAATCGCTGCCACGGCCCTCTGGCTCCTTGGAGCAAGCCTCTTTTCTAAGGACTCTGGGAGCAGCTGCTTATTTGGCATACAGAGGCAAGGCAAGGCAGCGGACAGCCAGCACACATGGGATCTGGTGCTCCCGTGACTTTCCATAAAGCTTTTGTGGCCCCAGGGACTGTCCACCTGTTTCAGTAGGAGGAACTTTCATTTTCAGTCTTAGCCTCCCAAGCTGCCTGCAAAGCTGCATCTTTTTCTCAGCTCTTTCGTGCATTTGTACATTTCCACTCATAAAGAAGCTGGTATCTGGTTCAACATGAGAAAAAGTTTCAGTCAAGTCTCTCTCTTTAGCCCATCCTGGTCTGAAGCCCCTGATCCTCCTGCCTCCGCAGGTCACATTGCTGAAACAGTAGACATGCTCCCCTTGTCCCCCACAGAACAGAGGAAGTTTATGTGCGCTGCCAAAGAAGATTGCTTAGGGTCTTCCCAAAAATAGCCATTTCTTCATTTTGGGGGTTTGGAGAGAAGTTTTGAAAAATGTAAAAAAAATATACATATATATATATATATATAGTGTGTATTATAAGATGTGATCTATACATGAATTTCTATATTAAAATGTGCTATTGAAATATATATTTGGAACTGGTCCAATGGACTGTACTAATTCCACACCCCAGTGCTGGGCACCTGCTTCTATTTTGAGAACAGGCCTAAAAAGCAGGCAGCCAACAAGTGGAACCCAGAATTCCCTCTGGAAGCCTCCTCTGGCTGACTTTTGTCCCTGGTCTGCTCTGTGTGAGGGGGGTGGAGAAGAAAGGAGGTTCCACACGTCGTCTTGGATTCAAAGGAGAGTTGGTTGGTCTAGAATGAATAGAGAGAGAGTGGAATTCCGAGGCTTGTTGGAATTAATCTGATGGAAAATGGATAATTTTGTATTTCCCTTTTCAGTGTATATGTCTAAGAGTTTATTTTTTTGTGATTCCAAAAGCGCCTTGCTGAGAGTTTCTTATTATTGTACAAATGAGGATATTTTTAGTTGTCATTTATCAACCACTCAAGAGCCACAGGGCATGATAAATTGCATAGAAAACCATGTGCAGATGGCTTATTCATTAATGGTAAAGTTTCAATAGGAGAGCCTTAGGTCAGACTGTTCACAGTAGTGTCTGGGATTGCTCTGACACAGGACAACTAGACCAGGTGCCTGGCTGAGCCCTCCCCCACACACACACTCACCCGAGTGCATGCTCACCGTGGAGGAGGACAGACCAATGCCGGGCATCTGCAGAATACCCTGATGTCTGCTCTGAGACATAAAGTCATTCAATCATTTTGTCATATTTCATTGTAAGTTGCCATTATTGATTTTTAAGTTAGCTCTACCTTTGCTGATAAAAAAAAAAGGAACTGAAAAATCAGCAGTTAATTCGTTCTTACTATATGTCATTTCCTTAATTTGGTTAAAAAAAACCAAAATCAATAAATTCTAAATATAGTGACCAAAGGACAGCAATATCTTCTCATCACCAGAGTCATCCTGTGTCATCTCTTCCCAGAGACCACCGCTGTTCTGGGTTTGGTTTGGTTTTTGTTATTTTACCAGGGTTTTGTTTTTGTTTTTGTTTTTGGTGTGTTCTAGAACTTCATAGAAATCATAGAATATTGTATTGTTCCTTTTAACATGCTTTTTAAAAGATTTCATCAATTTTTTTCTTGTGGCATAATTTCCATTGCTAGAATATGACAGTTTATTTTTTAAAAGATAAGCTACTTCTTCCTATGTGTATAGTTTCATTTTTAAATTAATATCTATGAGGGTAATTTTAGGGCCATGGGACACATATATATTAAGTCTTAGAAGAGTTGGCTGTTGTTACAGTATTTTAAGATTCCACAAATAATGACTTCTCTTTTCTTCATCTTCTCACAAACATTTAGTGTTATCCATCTTTAACATTTTAGCTATTGTTACAGGTTTATAATGTGTGACTTTTTAAATGCATAGGTAATTTTAAAAGAGCCATATGGGTTTAGTGAAGTGTTATGAATTAGCCTAGGTTACGCCTACATATTTTGCTATTTTTAATAAAATATATGCAAACTTTTGCAGATATTTTTGTTCACTGAGGGAAGAAATTTGTGAATAAAGGACATAAGGGTTAGTGATGAGTCTTGACCAAGAGCTATGACATTATGAGCCTTCCTCATGCTTCATGGGGAAGTTTATGCTTTAGTAGATTTGTGTAGTTATTGACTAAGTTATTTCTTACTATAAATATTTTTATTGCAGCTGTCTAATCCCTGCCCATCAGAACTCTGTACTGATAGAAATGTTCATTGTATCTCTTAGCAGTGTGGCTGTTACACACCTGAAATGTGGCCAGTGCAACCGAGCGACTTATTTCTAGATTTAATTTTTTTGTGTATGGTTAGTGGCTCTTCTTTTTGATAATATGTGTCTAAATTTTATACTATATATACACATATATATGTATATGCATGTATATATACACATATATATGTATCTATATATATTTATATATATATATATATATATATTCCTTCAGGTATCTAGTCTTCTGTTATAAGACATACCAAAATATGTTTTTTTGTTTGTTAGAAAGCCAAGGCTTGGAAGCCTGTAATGTCTCTGAAATTTTGCTCTATGGGATTTTAAACACAAAGTTGCTAGTATTGCGCAGTTATGTCTTGAGTAAACTTGGTCTAAGGCTGAAAATTCTACCGCTCAGTCATTTCCCTGGATAAAATGAATTGAGCAACAGCTTGAGACCCGCTCTTGGCTAAGGTAATAGAAACCATTCTCAGATGTTCTGTTTCTGTCACAGGTCACGTGTGCTTTTCTTACTTAGATCATTACTGAGTAGATTGAAATCATAAAGACAATGACTCATTAAAAACAACCCCGCTTTCTTAAGAATGAAGTCATTTCGCTTCAATGATTATGTGATTATCAAAGGTATGATGTCTCCCAGTAAAGAAAGAAAATAGATTTTATAAAAAATTCAAATTAGATGGTGTTCTTTTATTGCTGAATATGATGGGGAAAAAGAAAACATTCCATGTTTCTGTTGTTTCCTATCTGGAATCGTTTGTAGATCTTAAGGAATAACTGTGAACAGAGCTTTGGGGGGGGCAAGAGAGATTGGGGAGGGGATCCAGTCCCAAAAGTATGCTGCATCATAAAGGACACAGGAGCACCCACCCACAAGTAAGCCGGCAATTTAAAAAAGCTGTTGTCTTCCTTTAAAATCATTTTTTTAGGGCTGGAGAGATGGCTCAGCAGCCCGAGTTCAGTTCCCCAGTACCCACCTAAAAAGCCAGATGTGCAAAGAGGTGCATGCATCTGGAGTTTGTTTGCAGTGGCTAGAGGCGCTGGTGCACCCATTCTCATTGTCTGTCTGTCTGTCTGTCTGTCTGTCTCTGTCTCTCTCTCTCTTTCTCTCTCTCTCTCTCTCTCTCTCTCTCTCTCTCTCTCTCTCTCTCTCTGGTCAAAAGTAAATAAACAAATTTTTAAATGCTGTTCAAAGCAACATATGTTCCTGTATCAATGAGAAACTCCAGAAGGAATTTTTGAGCTAAAGTGAAAGTGCAGGTATTAGAATATTAGATTAAAATTAAGGCTGGCCATAACTGAGATACTTGCCTTAAATTGCAGTTGAAAACAGGAGGAAGAATTGTTCTTGGAGGGCGTGCATGACGATATAGTTAAGTATTGCAGACCGTTTATGTACCGTACTGTCAAAAGGATCAGCACCATGTTGATGTGTCGGTTGTGTTAATTGTATTATTACTATGACCAAATATCTGAGGAGAGCAACCTATGGAAGGAAGGGTTTGTTTTGGCTTATGATTCAGGGTCATAGCCACTCGTGGTGGGGACAGCATTGTGGCTGGATCCCCTCCAGTCCATTCAGCTGGTTTTGGGCACCCAGGTCATGGGATAATACTGCCCACAGTCGGGGTGTATCTTCCCCCTCAGTTAATCCTCTCTGAAAATAGCCTCATCAATAGACCTAAGGGTGTGCCTCACTAATGCTCCAGGACTTCCTTGATCTAGTTGTCAATCAAAATTAACTATCATATCTTTATCCGCAAACCATATGAAAATGTAAAAATGTAACTGTTTCCTAATGTGTTGAATTATGATTAATTTTAATAAAATTATGTTTAGTTATGTTATATTGTGTGAAAAAGAGGTATACAACTTTGCTCATTGTAGTTCTACATGAAGATTTAAAATCACTGAGAAATGCCTGTTATGAGTTCAGGTGTTCTTATTTTGAGAGTTTTCAAACTCTTCTCATCATGCGGTTAATTGTTAACTTTGCCTCATATCATGAATTCTTTCAAAGGCACCAAGTAAACATATATTTTAGTGTTCTGTGTTCAGTATGATGTCCCCTGCCCCTCTCTGTGTCGTAGCCCTGGTGTCCTAAAGGAAGGGTGGACACCTGACTTGTTTCACAGAATATACAAAATTAAGTATTCCAAGAGGTGTCTACTGAATACTATTTTTTAGAGACTTTGTCATATCATAATTATGGCTGGTCAGTTGCCTAGCTCCTTAACAGCCCTGTGTAGTCCAGAGACCTTTGGAAGACAGTCAAGAAAGACCTTAACTGTTTGAGTTTTTTAAAGATTTGATTAAAATTTCCTATATCCTGAGCCTTCACTTACCTTCTAACCACAAGCTTGGAGAAACCTCATACCCTGGCCTGCACCTCACTGTGGACAGTTCTGGACCTTGGTCAGGCAGGAACTAGGAAGACCAGCATGTTTTTAAATATTTTTGTCTATTTGGAAGCAGAGAGATAGAGACAGACACAGAGAGAATGGGTGCACCAGGGCCTTCAGCCCTCACAAACTCCAGATCCATGAGCCACTTTGTGCATCTAGCTTTATGTAGGTACTGGGGAATCAAACCCTGTTCATTAGGGTTTTGGCCAAGCACCTTAACCACTGAGCAATCACTCCAACCCTCACATGTTTTTAGGCGTAGATCTTGTCATTCCTACTATATAAACCATAGTAAAGTGTTGTAGAAAATATTAGAATGTTAAGTCCCCTTTATGATATGTACTATACATTATAATATAGTTTTTGGCAATATTAAAATGACATCTTATATTTTGCTTCTTAAAACATAAATCAGTGTCTATTTAGTGGTCATTAATACATACCAGACATAACTTCTGTTACAAATAGGGGATGAATATAAAACCAGAATATCCATTTCTTAGAGCGAATATCTAAATGATGTCTGATTCTGTGTGTATAAAGTGATCGGCCGAGGCTATAAATTACACCCAGACATGGTGATAATAGTGTAGTAAAGAACATAAGAAAAAATGGAAAAAAAATAAACATGAAAGTGTAACATCTAATAGAAAATATATTGGAAAATAATGTGTTCCAGTTTTTTATGCATTTCTAGAAATAAAGCAAAGTGAGGTTGAGAACGGCAACTCATCTGTAGGGTTTGCTCAAGAGGAAACTGAGGGCTATAAAAAGGGGTTGAGAAATTAAAGTAACTTAAGATCATACATACTAAATTTTAAAAGCTCAAATTAAAACAGAAAATCAGCTGGGCATGGTGGCACACACCTTTATTCCCAGCACTCGGGAGGCAGAGGTAGAAGGATCTCCATGAGTTTGAGGCCAGCCTGGGACTACATAGTGAATTCCATGTCAGCCTGGGCTACAGCAAGACCCCACCTCAAAACAAACAGAAAATTAAATTAGACGTTCTTCTCTGTATATCAATACTGGTGAGAACTGAATAAGGGCTAATACTTCTGGGTAAGATTGTGCTTCATTGATGAATTCTCTGTAGCATAGAAATACCCACAAATACATGAAGAGAGAAATCCTCAAGGTCAGAGAAAAAATAACTGTATTTAAAAGTCTGTACAAAGCAGTTCTCTTAACGGTTGGTGCATCTTCTAAAATATATGCACAGAGCCATCCTTGGAAATAGTACATCAGATGCCTAAATTTGGGATGCTGTCCATAAATTTTTCTCACATAGTAAACTACAGATCAACATAAACAACTTAAGTAGTAACAGCATTCTTGGAAGAAGTGAAAAAAAAGCAATTCTAGGTCATAATCTAGCTGCAGGTTGATGAACATCCATGAGGAAATGAAATGAAAATGGAACAGGAACTTTGTGTTAAAATAATGTGGATCTTTTACTGTAAGTGACACGTGAGTAGAGTCCATGTTAGTCTAGAGAGCTGGTATGCATCGTGATGCAATAAAGGTGCTGATTGACTTCAGATGGTTTGGAAGTGGACAGTGTGGAAAGCAGCTTTGAATACAATTGAAAACTATATACCATGGTGAATAGAGAGACAGAACATAGAGCAGTGAGAAGACATCAGATTACTCATAAATGAAGTGAGAGTGCTTGGAAAATACAGAAAAGAAAGCAACCATCCTCTCTTTAAATGAATGAACCACAAAGTATTCAAATTTTGCATCTTGGGCTGGAGAGATTGCTCAGTGGTTAAGGCGCATGTCTGCAAAGTCTTAACAGCCTGGGTTCAATTCCCCAGGACCCATGAACAGACAGATGCACAAAGTGGCACATGCATCTGGAGTTTGTTTGCCAGTGGCTGGAGGCCCTAAGCTATATGTTTTCTCTCTCTTTCTTCTCTCTCTCTTTCTCTCTTGCTCTCTGTCTTCTCTTTCTCTCTCGTTCTCTCTCTCCCTCTCTCTCTGCTTACAATAAATACATAAAATATTTTTAAATAGATATTGCATCTCGACAGTATAGGTACAGGAACAGTTCCAAATGTGATGATAAAGTATAAACTTCTGGAGAGCTGTTTGCATCTGGAATGGGAGTTCATGAGATGGAAAAGTACTAGGTTCACGCAGCAAAGTTGTGTGGCAGTGATCTGCACTCAAAGAGCATTGGTCATTTCATGCACAAATACCTTCAAAACCAGAATGATATAAAATGAAAAATAGGGCTTGCCATGTTTCAATTCATAGGAAAATTTTGCTTTCATTTTTTGTGGGTGTATGGTGTGAATGCATGGTTAGATGTATGTGGGTGTGCAGGTGTGGGTGTGCACAGGTGTAGGTGTGCACAGATGTGGAGGACAGGTCAGTCTCCAGTGTCTTTCTTAATTGCTGTCCACCTTATTCTTTGAGGCAGAGTCTCTCACTAAACCTTGAGCTCATTAGTCAGTGAGCCCTAAGGACTCTGTCTGTCTCTCTGTCTCTCTACTTCCCCAGCTCTGGGAGTATAGGTGTTTATCAGCACACTCAGCATACTGCATAAGTTCTAGGGATAGGCACTCAGGTCCTCATGCATATACAGCAAGCTCTTTAGATGCTGAGCCATCTCCCCATCCTTATATGAAAAGTTTTAATAAAATCCTTTTTCACTGGGTTCAGATGGTGATAATTAGTTCACTGAGTAAACTACTCATTTGTGGCAGCCTAATAACTTACCCCAAAATCTTAAAGAATCATCAGTGAACATTTGTGCCTTATGTCTTCAGTGGGGCAGGACCCCAAGAGCCCTTATCTGGGCCCCTTGCTTGAGGGTCTCCAGTGAGCTGAATCTGGCTCTTCTCTCTCCCAGAAGCTCAAGTTTAAGCTCTAATTCCTGTGGCCTTGGGCCCCACCGAGTAAGGAAGGCACTGCAGTCTTTATGGTGGTGGGATTAAGCCAAGACAAAGCTATCAGGATGACCCCTCCTCTTAGTGTGGCCATGCTTTTGTGACAAGAGGAGATGTGGACATGGACATATGTCATATCCTCTGAGCACAGACCACCTGAGGGCTCAGAGATGAAACGCCCATCTACAAAAGACAGGGGAAGTGGAGGTGCCAGAAGAAACCAAACATGTCACACCCTGACCTTGGAGCTCCAGCCCCCAGAATCCTGAGCGACCCTTCCTTTGGTATGTCCTCTGTTGGAAAGCTTGAGTGGATTGCCTTAGAGTCTCCATAGGCTGCAGGGCTCTTGGTGCCCACAGCAAAGGAGCTGGGGGTCTGAAGGCTGAGGACTCCTTAGCTGTGAGCTCAGGGCTCAGTTCCTCAAAGGCTGCTGCTGCTTGTCACTTCTGAGGCTCCTGGGCAGCTTATATGTGATGTGACCAAGCAAGAGAAGGTGGAGGAGAGAGTGAGGGAGTCTAGAAATTGCATTCTTTCGTATTTTATAATCTAAGTGGCATCCCTCACTTTCCCATAGTGTTTGTTGGAAGTGAGTCTCTGTGATCAGTCCCAATTCACAGGGAGAGGACTAATTCTGTGCTTTGTAAGTTCTGCAGTCTAAGGTATTTTGTTATAATACTCTGAGTGGACTCAGAAACCATCAATTCTGTTTACAGTTGTTAGGGAAATGTTTTGATATTTTTTTAAAAAATACTGTAACTACATTGTATACTTTTAAATAGGATTCTATAGTTCAATTTCTTATCATGGAAAACATCAAATGTACAGAATGTCAAGCAAAGTGTATAATGTATTCACTACCACTTATCAAACGTTGATAATTTTTATCATCTGGGAGGTTCCTATAAACATTAATATCATCCACATCGTGATCATAGCTCTTTTACTCAAAATATTACAGGGGACATCTTTTAAAATGCATGTTTTCGGGACTAGAGAGTTGGCTCAGCAGTTAAAGCCACTTGTTTACAAAGCCTGATGCTCTGGGTTTGATTCCCCACATCAGAAAGCCTGATGTCCAAAGTGGCATATGCATCTGGAGTTTGTTTGCAATGGCAGAGAGGCCCTGGCACACCCATACTCACTCTGTCTCTCTCCAATCAATAAATATGAAAATATACATTTTTTTAAAAAAGAGAAAATGTATGTTTTGCCATATATTATCAGCTCTTAATGAAATCTACAATTCCGTCTCAAACATGCCTCTGTAACTCGCTTGTTCAAATCAGGATCCAGTCAGGAATCAAATATATTTCCTCTGGTTTTTATGTCATAAAGTTTTTTATTTTTTTTTTTAGCTCCCCTGTCTCACCCTCATTTTCTCCTGTCCACCAACTGGCTACACAAGAGCATATATTTTCATTATTTATATTTGGGACCTGGGGATTGAACTCAACACTCTGCACCAGTTAAGCACAAGTTCTTGAAATTAACTGTCCACTTAGCCAGAGACCTATTTTAAATGAGTATATTTCCCCCCCTCTAAACAGTCATTCAGCACTAAAGTTACTTACACCCCCCCCCCACCGAAAGCTTCACTGGAAGTGCTGTAGATTAAGCAGAAGGCATAAATCAGATCAAATGCAGACAGGTGCTCTGATTTGGGGTACCTGAATGACTGCTTCCCCAGCCACCACCTGCCTGGCTGGACTCAGACAAGGTGAAGCCTGGAATACAGCAAAGAAGAAGGGGGGAAGCAAAGTGGTTAGGGGAAATCCAAGGAGCCAGACAGGATTCCAGTCATGAAACCTTTCACAGGCTCCAGAGCAGTCGGCTGATGCCCAGTGGACATGTGCTTAAATGCATGGGCGAGGACAAAATGACCGAGGAGACACTCTTTGGCATTTATGCCACAAGCCAAAGCCTTCCTGAGTATTCCTGTCAGGATGACGGCTCTGCCTGGCATGAGTTATCTGAGTCATATACCCACGTGCCTACAGTACCTGGCACTTGGGCAGGCTGACTTGATGTTGACAGAATGATTGAAAACGAGGGAGTTGGAAGCACCTGCGTTATCCCAGCTGGGTTTGAGGCTGCTCACCTAGCTAGTAAGGTATCCTTCTAGTACCAGTTCCTTGCCAGGGTGACAACTTGTCACCTTCCTACATAGAAACTGCGCCAAAGAGAAGTTTGTCTCAAATGATTGAAAACAAGATTTGGAAACATCTATAATTCATAGTCCTTATACCATGGTGCCAAGAAAACTTCGGATAGCCATGACCGTGGGTGTCAGGTGTTAATGTCAGCTTCACTCTATGCTATTCGCAGGCTGATCTTCTTGAAAATGATTACATGGAAATCATTCTTTGTTTTCTTCCTCAATCTCTGTGGGAAAGTTCTAGTTGTGGGGTTTTTTAATGTATAAAGGTACATTTGATTAATGGAAATGAAAGTATTTAAGGAATAAATCTTCAATCTCTTCCCCAAGCTATTATAATGTTTAGAAGTTGGTACTTTTTAAATTTTGTCTGACATTAAGAAATAGTATATACAGGTCATGCTACGCATACAACTATTTTTGTTGAGGTGTGTGACCGAATAGCAGTTTATACTTTTTTTCCTAGAAGTTAGCATAACTAATATTGACAACACACATTCAAAAAAAAATATGCAGAGTCTTTTATGCCGGGACTCAGCTAAATCTAATTATGCACAAAAGTGAAGACAACATGGTACCTGATTATTTTATCACACATTTTTCTTCGAATAGCATTTGCCATAACAGAATTTGATTTTTTTTAAGTATAGTAATTTCCTAGGAAAACTTTGACAGTTTAAGTTGGCAATTCCAAATGAGCCCACTCTTTAGGCTCCCTGAAATGTCCTTCCAAAAATATACGAGTGGGTTGCCATTGTGTTTTAAAAATCAAGCTAATTTTGGTTAATTATATAAATCTCAAAGCCACGGGCAAGGCAGCAATTCCATGGCACGAGATGGTGGTCAGTGAAATTGTCAGACAGCTTGCTGAACGATACACATCAGGCTGAGAAGCCGAGTGCACTGTGCCCCAAAGGAGATTGTCTGCAGTGCACCAGAGAGGAAGCCTTCCCAGGGCTTTCAGAGGGGGCTTGGGAAAGCTTGTAAAAGAGGCTACGAAGTTAGCAACAGCTCTGATCAGAACTCATAATCATCAGAAATTTAAAAGAAAAATGGCAACCATTGCTAGCCAATAATTCTGAGTAATTAGTGGGAAGCCAGGGGTGGGCGTCCTCAAGGACCTTCCTTACCTTCCTTCCCCTGTCTCAGTTTGCTGAGGGGGAGGAGTACTTAAAGTCATCTTCTTTCCTCAGAGGCTGCTTCTTGCCTTGTAAATCAGTGTAATTGGCCTGGAGAGATGGCTCAGCCATCAAGGGCATTTGCTTGCAAAGCCGGATGGTCCAGGTTCAATTCCCCAGTCCCCATGCAAAGCCAGATGAAGTGTGGCGCATGTGTCTAGATGCAGGAGTATGGTGTATCCATACTTTTTCTAAGTGTGTGTGCATCTCTCTCTCAAATAAATAAAAAATATTTGTAAAAGTAGTGTGATTGTTTAAAGGGCTACGTATCTGCATGCGTGGCACATAGACTATTTTAAATTACATTTCTGTGAGCCTTCTTTACAGTATGTGGTGCTGCCCTCAGTTCTGTACCCTCGGCTCTCAAACATCACCGCTCACGTGGCTGTCGTTTCTAGTCCTCATGTTTCCTTCCCAACCGTGTCCTTGGTCTCTCTTCTGGGTCTCATCACTCCTGCTTGTCCACTAAAGTCCTTTCCCTTATATAATTTCCTGGACACCCTGTCTTTTCATCTCCTCATCTCCTGCGATCTGTTCGTTTTTTCCTTTCCTTGTCAATATGGTTGGAATTCTTTAGACTACTCTCTTTTAATTTTTTTATTTATTTGCGTGTGTGTGTGTGTGCACACGCATGCACCAGGGCTTCTTGTCACTGCAAACCTATACCAGACACTTGTGCCATTTTTCTTTCGGCCTTGAACTAGAGAGCCATTGTCCTGGCCCTGGCTTTATTTAGATTATACTTAATGAAGGAGTTTTAGGTAATAGCCAGCCTCTTTCGCGTGAGCGCGCAAGCACACACACACACACACACACACACTCACTCAGGAGTTCACTTGAGGACTCTCCTCTGTTTCCTGGCTTCTTATTGCCAGGGACTTATCACTGCTCTCTGTGTTATGCTAACCCGGCTTCCTCAGTGAATGTTTGTTGAAGGCACAGCCTGTTTCACTTTCCTGCCTTTATCCACTAAGAGTGTCAAGCTTGCCTGGTATATTTACTTTGAGCAGATTTCCTTTAATGTCCCCAATACATGAAATGGCTTTATTTTCAAATGTCATGTAATAAATAAGCAGATGATCTAAGATACTCAGAAAAAAATAACAACCTTTACACATTAACACCTGACCAACACTTCTCAGTTAGCACCATTTTAAAATGAATTAAGCCCTTCCTATTTTATTTCTATGTATTTTCTAGCACTCGTAAATACTGTATGTGGTTATCTTTACATATGTTTGTATTTCCTTTTCAGTTCCTTGAAATAACTCTGCGTATCTGTTTCCCGGTGTTTGGGATGATATTATTCAGAGTGTAGATACTAGTTGGATGTGGGAGAGACTGATGAGAAAGGTCTCCCCAGTGTAGAAAGTGAAAGTTCAGAGAAGTGATATCGATCCAGATAAGGTAAAAAGAAGCAATCCTAACAAAGATTGGACCTGAAATTGAACAAACATGAAACACTAGACAAGTCTCAGAAAACACTTTTTTTAAGCTCCCAAATACATAATGAGAATTTAAATGTTTTACAGTTGATATGAGTGTGTGAACTATAAAGCATAAATGAAAATCTTGGGCAATGTCTAAAATTGTGCAAATATACACAATACTCATTTAGGCTTTGATTGCTAAAGGCTATACCATTGTAACAGTTACATTGTACATAGAGCGTTCCCAGAGATGTTGGGATGAATGGAAATGTTTCTTTCCATTAAATAGGTACAGTTCAGTTATCTCGGTATTTGCTTATGAGTACACGTGCTTTTTGTATGTGTGGAGAGTGAAAAATGTCTTCTCACCTTTCATCACTCCCCACCCATGAGAACAGTCTGCTATAGCAGTCTGCCTCCTCTTCAGTGGGATATGTGATCGAAACAGGTGGATATAAGAAGAAGCAGAGGTGAGTCAAGTCCATAAGAGCCTGCACTTGGGGAACTGGGAGACACAGAACATTGAGGTGTCCGAGGGAAAGGAAAGATATGACAGGCTCTGGCAGACGCCTCTGTCTCAAGATGCTGAAATTGTCCAAGACTCAGTTTCTCTCTTTATTCATAGCTTTCTCAAACCAACCTCCACTGCTTCTCTAAAACAGATTTTTAATGATCAAAAATTGCCACACAGCTGGGCACGGTAATGCACGCCTTTAATCTCAGCACTCTGGAGGCAGAGAGGTAGGAGGATCACTGTGAGTTTGAGACCAGCCTGGGCTACAGAGTGAGTTCCAGGTTAGCCTGGCTTACAGTGAGACTCTGCCTTGAAAACAAATCGTCATATAATAAAATTAGGACACATATTAATATATCCTTTTTATCTTTGTATAGGCTTGCCAATAGCTATCCCGAGTGAGCCTCACCCCACCTGGAACTGGCCCACATGCTCTAACCAGGATTAATTCTATTACTTGATATGCTGTTGAGGTCAGCTTTCTTGTTGCCGGCAGAAAGAACCCAACCAAAAGCAGCCTGTGGAGGAAAGGGTTTACTGTGGCTTACAGACTCAAGGGGAAGCTCCATGATGGCAGGGACAGCATGGAATGAGCAGAGGCTGGACATCACCTCTGCCACAGCAGGTGGACAACAGCAGAGTAAGACAAACTTTGACAAGGGAAGCTGGCTATAACCTCGATAAGCCCTCCCCCAACAACACAACTCCAACGAGGTTCCAATTCCAAAATTTCCATCAGCTGGGGAGCAAGCATTCCAAACACATAAGTTTATGGGGGACACCTAAATCAAATCACTACCTGTGCCAAGGCAGGATGCCTGACTTGGCTCATCCTGGGTTATTTCTTTTTTTATGTATGTATGTATTTATTTATTTATTTGCATGCAGAGAAAGACAGGATAAAGAGAAGGAGAGAGACAGAGAATACACCAGGGCCTCTAGCCACTGCAGTGGAACTCCAGATGCATGTGCCACTTTACATGGATACTGAGGAATTGAACCCAGGTCATTATTAGGCTTTGCAGGCAAGTGCCTTAACTGCTGAGCCATCTTTCCAGTCCTGATCCTGGTTATTTATAGATGTACTATATTTTTTATTATTACTATTTATTAAGTAGAAACTTTGTTTGATCAAATCATGTGTTGCTACCACCATTTCCCTCCTCCCTGCCCCCATTCCACCAAGGGCTCAGTGGATTGCTAATATGCACCACAGGGCTGAGGCTGTGAGTTGTGTGAGCAGCAGTCAGTCATTGGGGGGTGAGGGGGTCATGCCTCTAGATATTCCCCCCACCATGGCTTTTACACTCTTTCCACCCCTTCTACAAAATTCCCTGAGCCATGGTGGCTGAGTTTAAGTCTACTGTAGTGCTGAGCTCTCAGCAGCTTCTGGAATTCTGCTTTGGAACGTTTTAAGTATCCTCAGTGTCCGTCTCTATCACCTTGGCGCAGGTTCACAGGCTCGCTGTGAGAACAGCACTCTTGCTCTGTGGTTTCACCTGGACCCTAGCCGATTGCACTAGATTATTTTTTTTTCTTTGCTGTAATTGACATTCCTCTTGGTATTGCTCATAACTTTCTTTCCAGGTTAACTCTCCTAGATGAACAAGTAACTGTGTTTATAAACTGAAAAGTTGCAGAACAAACCATTTTTATTTCTCAAGAGAAATAGGATTTTGTTAACTCTGATGGTAGTTAGCAAAAAGTACACTTCAGAGAAAAACTTTGAGAATACATTATGCTTGAACATTTCTTTGAACAGTTATATTGAAAACTAGATTTTTTTTTCCTCCTGTAGGAACTTGGTAAAATTCAGTTAAAGGCTAGGGTTATCTACTGTTATGAGGTTTACCTTTTCCTGAGCTAAACATTATTTTAGGGGAAAAAAACCATTGTCTATCTGAATTCAGCTGAAGCTAAGAAATACAAAAAAGGGTTCAATGGAATAAGCTGCATTCTTAATTCACCCTCAGGTATCAAGAATATTCAGTGTATTTTTGTACTATACACAAATTTGTCAGTATACACATTACTTTAAAAAAAACTCTGAATTATTAAAATTAATACTATGGTCTGAAAGACTTAGAAATTGACTCATGTTTTATGTTTGAATTGTTAGTCATGACTTTTAGAGTATTTTGTTTCCTCTTTCCATAAATCTACCATAAAAATGCATATTCTTTTTCTTTCCCTCCTCTCTCTCTCTTTATCTCTCATTCTTTCTCAAGAGAAGGAGAAAGAGAGATAGAGAATGAGAGAACAGGCATACCAGGGCTTCCTACCACTTGCAAACAAACTCCAGATGTGTGTGCCACTTTGTGCATTTGACTCTACGTGGATACTGGGGAAATGGAACCAGGGCCTTCTGGCTTTTTAAGCAAGTGCCTTTAACCACTGAGCCGCCTTTGCAGCCCATAAATGCATTTTTGTGATTGTTAGGCCTCTTCCTGTCACAGGAAGCAAGGCAATAAAAAACTGTGCTCATACAGTGTTCCGCTCTCTACTAAGCTTTGTTCTATTTAATTTATTATTTTGCCTTGCAATATCAAATTTCTTCTATTTTTCCCTCCAATATGTTAGGGTGCAAATTACCCATTTCATGAGCCATGAAATCAATCTTCATTTTTAATTTTCCTTTGACAGTATTCGAATTAAAATTTCAAATACTTTGTGTGTTAGAACATAAACAGAAGAGCCCATGAGTAGTTCCATGAGTTACTTTCTTCATTGCTCTGATAAAATACTGAGAAGAGCCTGGTCAGGGAGGGTTGATTCTGGCTCAAAGTTTGAAGCTGCAGCTCACCATGGGAGGGGGAGGCATGGTGGCAGGAGGGGGAGGGAGCTGGCTACATTTCATCCTCGGTCAGGAAGCAGAGAGAGAGAGAAATGCTGAGGCTCAGTTTGCTTTCTGTTGTTTTAATATTATATATAATTTTAAAAATTTATTTATCATTAATATGCAGAAACACTGTATGAACAAGTACCCCTATTTCCCTCCTCCCTGCCCCCAATCCACTGAGGATCCTCCTCAATGGGATTGCTGGAGCTCTCCAAGGCATAGAGGGCTATGAATTATACAAGCAGTAGCCTTTTGTTTTTTGAGGGCGACAAAACTCTGGATATTCCCTTCTCCATGGCTCTTACATTTTTTTCTGTCCCTCTCTTCCACAAAGTTCCCTGAGCCATGGTTGGGGAGACAACCTATGCAAGGCTGATGGAGATAGACACTGAAGATATTCATAATGTTTTAAAAAATATTTTTATTTATTTACTTACAAACACAGAGCATTAGAAGAGAGACAGACAGAGACAATGTGTACACCAGGGGCTCCATCCACTGCAAATGGACTCCAGATGCATAGGCCACTTTGTGCATCTGGCTTTATGTGGATACTGGGAAATCAAACTCTGGTCCTTAGGCTTTGCAGGCAAGCACCTTAACCCCTGAGGCATCTCTCCAGCCAGCTATCTCTTTTTTTATTCAGTCCAGGACCCCAGCCCATAAAATGGCTCCACCTACCTTCTTAGTGGTTCTTCCCACCTCGCTTAACCTAATCTAGAAACTTCCTCACATACATGCCCAGAAGTTTGTCTCCTAGGTGATTCTAGGTCCTTGCAAGTTAATGATATTAACATCACAGTGGGAGTGAGTCATTTTTAAAAATACATCCTTTGTCTCTTCACTTAGAATATGAACTCTAATATTCTGTTTATGGCAGTCTGCTCTATAGAGTCCAGGATTGCCTTAAACTTTCAGTCCCTCCTACCTCCCAAGTGCCCAGGTCACAGGCATGTATCACCAAACCTGCTTATATATGTGGGTTTTAAGTTTTAAAAAAAAGATAAAGTTACATAGAGTGGTATTTTCTGACAAAGTCATTAGAAAAGATGAGCTTTCCTAAAGTAGAAGGGGTTTGGAGGAAAGTATAAAAGAAAACCCAGGCATTTATCTAAAACTTAAAAATACTTATTGCTATGATGACAGTCACATGTTCATGGTTAGCTTTCAAAAGCAATCATTTTGCATCAGACCAGGGTCCCCTGAAAGTTATATGTATCACTTGGCAATCCAGAATGCAAACTGTCTTCAATTTACAAAGAGCTGGTATTTCAAAACTCGATTCTGTGAGCACTTTGAGATGTTGCCTAAAACACTTTCCCTTAATGGTATGATGTTATTAAGAGCATCGAGTTCCATCTTGGAATTGTGGTAGTGTATTTCATTTCCTCTAGGAAAATACACCTTGAGTCCCCAGAAAATAACCCACATGACCTTTCACAAGGTCATCTTCCAGGTGAATGTCCTCCTGACCCAGCTTTGTAGCCCCTAAAATATTTATTTTTTAACGACTCATGCAGAATGCATTATTAATATTTCAGTGCTTTCTGTTGATCAAAAATTGAGGCTGTCTGTGAGAGCCGTGGTGGGGGAGACTGTCCAGAGGCATGGCACCCATCAGTAACAACACACTTGGGCAAGGAAGACCGGGCTGAGTACTAGGATATCCAGGATCCCTTGCCACAAGGACTAATACAGACAGCCCACCGAGGAGGATATCCAACTGATCAGGGAGGGGGAGGGGGGAATTTGGGGAAGTTGGGATAACAACTCATGGTTTGCCCACTAAATAATGTAACTCATTATGGACAATAAATATATATTTTAAAAAATTAAGGCTGTCGTGAAATGTATAGTGAAGCTTCTGAGATTTCAAGTGAGGTAAAAAAAATCTCATATTGGGTTCAGGACACTGTGACTTCTGGAGAGAAAGTGAAATAAAGACTATTTGACAGTAAGGGACTGAAGAAGCTTACTGTGAAATAATATACAAGCATACATCGTATCATTAGATTCTTTAGAGTATAGAAGGTAGCTGTCAGTAGTATTAAAATCATCTATAAAAGAGATCCCTGGGTTAGAGTATTAATGTTATAAACCTGTAAATAATAAAAATAAAACTATGGTCCTCTCTTAAAGAGTCTCCTGGAAAACGGGAAATTAGGGCACATTTCCGAATGCATCACCTTGGCTCCTGGGAAGAGCCTACCAGGACCTGTGGACAAGAGAAACTGCTCAAACCCATCCAGTGTCCAGTCCCACTGGCTAAACAAGCTTCAATAGGTAGCTCTCGGTGTGAGAAAACAGCCCTTCTTCTAGATTTGACAGTGTCCCCTTCTTTAGAAAGGTGAAATCCTTGTTCCTTAGTATAATATTGTTAGCTCCATTCTTCTTAAAAGTATTTTTATTTATTAGAGAGAGAAACAGAAAGAGGCAGAGAGAATGAGAATGGGTGCGCCAGGGCCTCCTGCTACTGCAAAGGAACTGCAGATGCATGTGCCACTTGATACATCTGGCTTTGTAGGCAAGTGCCTTTAACCACTGAGCAATCTCTGCAGCCCCTTGTTTGCTTAACTCTTGCATTGATTTAAAAAAAAAACCTATGCAACCCTTTGAGTAATGAAAGCACCCTCTCCTTAACTTTGGGTTTTTTCATCAGCACTTTCTGAGTCACCTTCCAGATCTTCAAAATCACAAGTCCTCAGAGTTGTGGGCATTTCAATAAGGCAGGTAAATTTAAGCTGATTAATCAGATTCTGTGATGACTGCTTTAGATGCAAAATTCTAATATTTACTATGAAATCTCTGACAAAATATCACCTGGCTCCCATGGTGTCCCCATCATGGAAAGTGCTTCCCTTCCCCTACTCCAGGGACTGTTTTGAAGTAAAACCAATTAAGACTCTCATGAAATGTACAGGAAAGCTTTGAAAATTCTGAGAAAAGAGAATACACACTGTCTTAGAGTAGCTGTAACACCACTTTTAAGGAAGAAAGGGGGCTTGTGGTAACTCAGGCTGTCATGGTTTGATCCAGATGTCCCCCACAAACAAATGAATGTGCTCTCAGTGATCATCCCCAGTGATGACAGTTTGGGTTTTACAACCTCACTAGAGCAGTGTTGTTGGGGGTGGGCTTATGGGGGTTATAAACCAGCTTCCCCTTTGCCAGGTGTGACATTGGCACACCTTCCTGCCGCTGTTTGCAGTGCTGTGGCGGAGGTGATGTCCACCCCTCTGCTCATGCCATCGTTCTCCCTGCCAGGATGGAGTCTCCCCTCGAGTCCATAAGCCTATAAACCCATTCCTCCACAAGCCGTTTTTTCTTGGGTTCTTTCTGCGTAGCAACTAGAAAGATGATTACAGCACAGGCATTACAAATTTCTTGAGCCTTATTATCCCAGTTTTATTGCATTTGCATTTTATGCTAATCATGCATGCTGTTTATTTAAATAGGGACATGTTGAAATATTTTTCCCTATTTCAAATATTGTAAACTGAATTAGAAGGAACTTATTCAGAATTATGTGGTGTCTGTTAATTTTTGGGAACTCCAGATTTTTTTTTTCTGTTGATAGTTGTATGATAACATATGGTCATAATAATTGCATTCATTATATTTCAAATTTTCATATGGTTTGTGCAATATAAAACTAGGTTTTACTTTATAGTAAACTGAATTCCTTATCAACCCTTCTTTGCTTTCTGTCACTTATATTTTGAAAATAAAAGCAAGCAAACCATTCACTTACCTTTAGACCTCTTCAGATTGTTTTCTTACACAAATACACAATAGAGTTTTTCCTACTGTAATTCTTTCCTGCCTTTAATTTCTTGTACTTTTTAGAAAAAGCCATCAACCTACACATGTACTTTATGGCCTCAAGCCCTCTCACACCATCAGCAGCAAACGTCTCATGGTCTTTCTATTTACAGTGACTGCAGTTGCTTTGGTCATTTTTCTCAGTCTAGAAGATAAACTGGAATATTTTCCCCCATCTCAAATTCACCTGTGCCTGACTGCTGTTTCTTCCTTGAAAATACCTATCATCTTCAGGTAAACTTTGTGGCCAAGCCTGCATGTAATCCACCTTTCCAAGACTCCAAGAAACTCCTCGCCATCAGTGACTTTCAATAATATTTGTTCTTAACAGCAATTTCCATAAACACCATATCTGGAAAGTTTCTGCTTACTTTCAGTAACTATGTTGCTAAAACGTTTGTTTCTGTCCCTTTGCACCTCATCTGTGTGGACTTTGTCCCCTTTTGTTCCCATGGAGCACTCTGGCCTTTCTTGCTGAGTGTGCCCAGCCAGAGCTCCAGGGTTCCCAGTGAGCTGCTCACTTCTGCCCACCGACCGCAGGGTTCATCTGCCCTTGACATTGCTGTCGGCAACTGCCTCTCAGCCCCACTCCAGCCTGTACCAGCTGCTGCCTCCCTCTGCTCTGTGGCACAGCCTCGTCCTTCTGCAGTGTCCCAGGCTTCTGGTGGCCATCCTGTGTTCACTGGCTCTAGCTGGTCACCTTGCCTTTGGGACAGTGTCTTGTCCCCTTCTCGCTCTGTTCTGCTCTGCACACCTGGCTCCTTAAGTGACTCTCCTGGCCACTGTGACCCTGTGCCAAGAACACTGTCCAGCATCTTCCAAGGCTAACTCCTTTCCTTTTGTGTCGCTTTAAAAATCGTATTTCCGGGGCTGGAGAGATGGCTCAGCAGTTAAGTTGCTTGCCTGAAAAGCAAGCCTAACTATCAGTACCCACAAAAAGGCAGATGCAGAAGGTGGTGTGTGTATCTGGAGTTTGATTGCACCGGCTGGATGCCCTGGTACCCCCATTCTCTCTCTCTCTCTCTCTCTCTCTCTCTCTCTCTCTCTCTCTCTCTCTCTCTCTCTCTGCTTGCAAATAAATAAAATGGTCTTAAATATTACCACTACGTTACCATTTTTTTTACTTTTTAAAGAAGCCATGATATTCTTCTGATACCTAAATGTCATGCCACTGTGTATATGTATATATGGATGGATGTATATATATGTATGGATATATATGGATATATATGTGTATGTATCCATCCATCCATATAAGGTAAAATGTCCTCAATTCTAACTAGATAAATTACTTGTATTTGAAGGACTTTCATGCTACTATCTCTCTTAAAAATGAATATATATGTATGTATACATACAAACATATGTGTGTATATGTGTATACACACATATATATGTATACGTATAGTTTCAAACTCTAGAAAGAAAATACTGATGGAGATTGTGAAGCTTTCATTGCAAAAAGGTGTTCATGTAAAAACTTAATCTAGAACGTGGAGATTGTCCTTGAAATCAAGTTAGCACAGTTATTACTTCTGATTTTGAGGCATTAAAATTGAACACAGGAGGTCTCAGAAATCTTTGTCCCTCATCCTTGGGAACCAATGTTTTGTCAGCATTGTGACCAACAGGATTGTGACATCTAAGTTTCGATCTTTAACTATTTATTTATTATTTAGTTGTTCCTTCATTCATTTGTGGTGCTGGAGCTGGAACCTAAGACAAGTGCTTAACCAGAGCTATTCCCTCAGCCCTTTCATAAATCTTAGGGTTGGATTATTTCCATCTAGTAAATAAAGAAGAAAGACTAGGCTCTCTTGTGTCTTTGGTGGTGGCTTTTGGGTGACATTAGTCTTGTTCCTCAAAGGGCAACAGTGAATGAGAAGACATTTTTTAATATTATTTATTTGCAAGTAGAGAGAGAGAACAGGCGTGCCAGGGCCTCCAGCCATCTCAAACAAACTACAGGTGCATGTGCCACTTTGTGCACCTGGCTTTATGCAGCTACTAGGGAATCGAACCTGGGTCATTTGGCCTTGTAGACAAGTGCCTTAACTGCTGAGCCATCTCTCCAGTCCAGGAAGACATCTTTTTTTTTTTTTTTTTGGTTTTTCGAGGTAGGGTCTCACTCTAGCCCTGGAATTCACTCTGTAGTCTCAGGGTAGCCTTGAACTCATGGTGATCCTCCTACCTCTGCCTCCCGAGTGCGCCACCACAGCTGGCTCAGGAAGACATCTTTGAAGCAAGAAGGATCGAAAGGTCTTCATCACTCTTGGCTTGTGACAGCAAATCAAAGGACTGCTTTCCTTCACTTCTCTACCCCCTTTCATCATGAAGTGCGGGTCCACTGAAACCTTTCCTGTGTTTTTCACAAAGCCCAATGAAGCGTTTTCTGACCACCGAGTAGTATCACGCGGGCTTTGATAAGGGGCCGTTGCTTTGTCTTAGGAAAACATTTTCATCTTTCCTTGGATCAGTTCCAAAGACAGAAGCTTAGCTTTCATTTGAAAATCCTTTCGAGAAAAATGTCTTTAATTGCTTTTAAGAATTTTAGAGAAAAGATCAGTTATTTTGATAGAAGTGAACAATTGTCTTTTTAAGTATGAATTTTCATAACCCTGAAAAATAATCAAACGGATTATTTTGAAAAATGCCACTGACTCTTTGCTTGAAGGACTCAGACCTCCCTGAAAGCAAGAGTAGAATATTCAATGATTTCCACACACAGTATTGTGTAAATCCTGACTCAGTACTCGTGGAAGCACATTCCTGATTCTCCGCGACTTCTATCTCATTTATAAGAAATGAAAATTTCATTGAGTTGACTAAATTTAGAACTTTTATTTGGGTTCTTCTTGCTTTGAAGACGGGCTATTTTAAGCAGGCTTGATAGACTTTCGTAAGAGTTAGGAAAGTCATATAAAATTGATACAGCATTTACTAGATATACAGGTCAAGCATCCTTAATTCCAACATCCTCAATCTGAGACGCTCCAAATCTGGTGCCAACACAATACCACAAGGGGAAAATTCCACACCATGGAAACTTGTTTCATGCACAAAATTATTTAAAATCCTGTATCGTGTTCTAGTCAGACTATATGTATAAGGAATACATGAAACTCAATGTTCTCTAATCCAAAACTTGTTTGGGCCGTAGGTTCAAGGCCACCCTGAGACAACATAGTCACTTCCAGGTCAGCCTGGGCTACAGTGAGACCCTAGAGACTCTACCTAGAAAAACAAAAACAAACAAACAAAAAAAGCGTGTGTGTGTATGTATGTGTGTGTATGTATGTATATGTGTGTGTGTGTCTCAGTGATCTCAGTGAATCAATCTGTCCTCTGAGAAGTATTGTGTCGCTCCAACAAAACCGTTCATTTTGGTGGAACTTTTGAGAGGCAGAATCTTGCTGGAGGTGTGTCATGGGGGTGTTCTAGCCCAGCCCCACTTGCTGGTACAAGCTAGTTCACTCTCTACTTCCTCTCTGCTGCTGTGGAGATGTGATGCCCAGCTGTCTGCTCCTGCTCCTTTCCCCACCATGGTGAAACTTCTCGAAACTGTAAGCTGGAAATCCTTCCATAAGCTTCTTTTAGTCAGGTGTGTTGTCCCAGCAAAGGTGGTAACTGGCTTTAGTACACAGATATTCAGTTGTGGTATTAGTAACCACTGAAGGGGGTGTGTGTCTGTGTACGTGTGCATTACATATGCTCAATAAGTGTTTTTGAAGATAGTCTGTTAGATCTTTCAGAGATTCCATATATTCTCAAGTGTATTATAAACCTCCAAAGCCAACTTTCTTGAATATAGAAGCTCCTTAACAGAAAAGATGTAGAATCCTTTTGTTTCCATATAGTTTGTATACACATTATACATTCACATATATATCTGTGATGATTAAAAACTGTCATCATGCGGCTGTAGACATGACTCAGTGGTTAAAGTCACTTGCTTGCAAAGCCAGTTTGCCCTAGACTTGATTCGATACCCCAGCCCCCAGGTATAGCCAGATGCGCAAAGTGGTACATGCATCTGGAGTTCCTTTACAGTAGCAGCGGCCCTGGGACACCCATCTTCCCTCTCTCCCTCCCTCTCTCCCTCTCCTTCCCTTCCCC
>PVHP010004155.1:0-20508 GCA_004024765.1 Zapus hudsonius | reverse complement strand
CCCAGGTTTACCCCTGAACTTGCTGTTGCCAAGGCTGGCCATGGGCTCCTGGTCCCCTTTCGTCTCTGCCTGTTCTTTCTTCCTTAGGTTTGTTTCTCCACTTTTTTTGCATACTTCTTAGAGTGAAGTTCTTTGACTCTTGGATCCCGGTGTGTTTTGCAATTGTCTAGACTTTTCTTCATGATCTTGCCCTACCCATCCATCCATCCATCCATAAATAAACAGCTGACAGTTAATCAACCCTGTGCTTTTGAATTTTATTTTCCAAAGCATTTGTCTTCTTGAATTTTCCCATATCAGATGACTTCATGTAACTGCTTCACGCAGTGCAGGCTAGAAGCGGCACATTCCTTCCTCGGCTGTGCAGTGTGTTATGAATTGTGGCTTATGAGGGAGGATCTTGTTTTGCAAGGAATTATCCACAAAACATTAATGACTCATTTATCTCCAAAGATAACTACATGAAAGAAAATACTCTCCAAAAACCACTCCCTAATATTCTCACTAAATAATGGGAAACTTAAGAATGAACTACTTCACGTTAAATATTATGACTCACAATATAAGCTCCAAACAAAAGGAAATAACCAACAATGTCTTTAAAGCATATTTTTAATGTGTGGGTGAAAATAAGGATTTCAGTGCTGGCTGTTTAAGGCTAAGATTGTGAAATGTATTTTTATTTATTTTTATGTTAATACTTTATTAGAGAGAGAGACAGAGAGAGAGAGAGAGAGAGAGAGAGAGAGAGAGAGAGAGAATACGGGTGCACCAGGGCCTCCGGCCACTCCAAACTCCAAATGCGTGCACAACTTTGTGCATCTGCTCTTACATGATTACTGGAGAATTGAACCAGGCATCCATGCTTGGTAAGCTTTAACCACTGAACTATCTCCCCAACCCTGAAATGTATTTTTAAATATCAAACGTTCCAAAACCTTATGTTTCCTAGATTTAGTATTCTTTGCTTTATATGAAGTGTAGGTTTGAAAGTCAGTGATCATTTATTCTAATGTTCTAATGTTGTCTATTCCCAACCTACAACCAGCAGACAACCAGTCAGAATTATTAAAAAATGCCCAAGTTCATGTGTAACAAAAACACTTCCTATAAGGAACATAAACAACACAGCTGGGGCAGGAAGAGGGTATGAGGCAAAATATGCTCAGCATATGAAATGTACGCATAGGAAAGCTTTGAAAATAAAAAAGGAAATAATTTACAAAAGTTTCTTTGGATAGCAATGTTGAACCTGCTTATATAAATAAAAATCAGTCCAGAAACGTTTAGTATCAAAAGGTTTAAGTTGCTTATAATTTTAGAAGTAACTATGGTAGAATGAAAGAACCAAGGCAGGAGAAAGAGCTCAGTTGGTAAAGTGCTCGCTTTGCAAGCACGAGGGCCTGAGTTCAATCCCCAGAGCAAGGCATTGCTGGCGATGCAGACATGGGAAGATCCTTGGGGCCCACGGGCCAGCCAATCTAACCTCACTTATGAGTTCAGGACAGTAAGAGATCTTGATTCAAAAGGAGGTGGATGGTTAACCTCTGGCCTCCACACACACAAACATACAAACAAAAAATAAAACTGTAACCTGTGTGGTGATGGATGCCTTTAATCCCAGCACTTGGGAGGCAGCGATAGGAGTTCAAGGCCAGCCTGAGATAACATAATAAATTCCAGGTCAGCCTGTGCTAGAGAGAAACCCTATCTTGAAAAACCAAAAAAGTAAGAATTGTATATCCAACCTGGGTGTCGTGACACAGCCTGTAATCCCACCACTCAAGACACATGTTACCACAAGTTGGATGCCAACCTGGTTCATAATGGAGTCCCCAGGCCATCCAGGACTACATAGGAGATTTCGTCTCAAAGGAAAAAATTATAATTCCAACAATAATGCTAATTAATCATAATTAGAGGTTAAATAACACTTAAGTGTATATCAGACACTGTTCTAAGCATTCTTTTTTTTAAAAATGTTACTTGCAAGGATGGAAGAGAATGAGCATACCAAGGCCTCCTGCCACTGCAAAATAAATAAATAAATATAAGTAAATAAAACAAAACAAAAGCATGTGCCACTTTGTGCATCTGGCTTTATGTGGGTGGTAAGGAATCAAACCCAGGAAGTCAGGCTTTGCAAGTAAGTGCCTTTAACCACTCAGTTGTCTCTCCAGCCCCTAAGTATTCTTTAAAATATTGAGTAATTTAATCTATAGCAACCCCTTAATGTCTGAGTTTACAGATGGGGAAACTGGCAGAGAAAGGCAAAATAAACCTGGTAGGCACTTGGCTGATTATATTACCTATAAAATGGGTACAGACCATCCAATATATTGATCAACAACTCTGAGGTCCAAACGAGCTGTGCCCATTTACTAACGTGCCCTTCCCCAGCCACTCTGTTACACACACACACACACATATATATTCTTTGAAGTAACCACTTCTCACTGCAATATGCTCTTGTGTCATGTCCTGCTGGGGAAGCCTCTTGGCTGGTCTGTCCACTCCCAAGGTCATTGCTCCTATGTTTCCTTCTTCATGTAACATCTGGAGTAGAATTCAAAATGCTAACTCGATCATGTTACCCATCCCTGGAAGCCCTCCAGGAGTCACCCCGCTCAGAAAGGCACTTAGAATAAGGGGCTCCTTGTGCACCACAGCCATCAAGCCCTGCTGATCCAGTCCTAGTTTCTGACTTATCCCCTCTCCTCTTCCCTTCCTATGATGTTGGGCTTTAAAGCAAAGTATGAATGAGGAGATAGATTCATGCTTTGGTAACTCTCGGATTAATGTTTTCAGTTACTTTAAATAAGACCAATATGGTGGCCGTATTGTTTATTCACTTAACAGGCAGTGTTTTGGGTACATACGGATTTAAACAATTCTTGGAATAATTCTCACCTCTATGGCCTCTAAGTTGTGCATTCTAAATCATTAGAAGCAATAATTGCCGAGATTCACATAGGTAGACATTCATATAGAGTAAAGAACTGCATTTCAACCTGTCTCCTGAAAGTGTCCCCTGCACTCCTGTCCCAGGACATTGCCTCTTCCCCTTCAGCATTGGCTGGATGTTGTGTCTTGGCAAGCTCCCCAAGGAGGCCTCTGAGGCCACCTTGCCTAATGCCTCCCACAAGATCAGTCGCTGTCATGGTCTTCCCACTACTTCTCCTAGCTGGAAGCGGTTTGGTATGATCCATTTCCCCTTCCACAGCAGTGGCAATTTCATGTGGATACACACTTTCTCATTTCTGTTTTTTTTTTAAGTGCATAGAACAGCGGGCAGGCCAGGATGGACTTTGAGTAAATAGCTTACTTAAGGCATTGCTATTTACACACACCAGCATGCTCAGATCAGGACTTGAGCATACTTACAAAGGCTTACCTGGTTCTCCACATTCTCACTCTGCTCCTGATCACTGGATGAGGGCAGGGATTAACCCTTCAACAGGTGGTGGGCAGTGGTCATAGAGGCTTATGGCTGATTACACAATACAGAAGAAGATAGATTTGTTTAATCTGCATTGAGCTGAGTCTTCCTGTGTAGCGTGGTTGGCCTAAAACTCACTATATAGCCCAAGCTGACCTCAAACTCAGTGAGTCCTCCTGCCTCAGCCTATGAGTGCTGGGTTTACACATAAAAGCCACGACATAAGGCTGAGTAAGTATTTTACAATGAAGACTCTCTGATTGATGAAGGATCAGTTGTTATTGCTTGTTAGGTAATTTACCTCCACAATAGGAGAGACCATTTTTTAAAATTCATGTCAGCATTCTTGGAATGACACAGTACATTTTAGATTCTCACTGAGCCAGTTTCTCCAGGCAATTTTGATCCTTTTTTTTCCACATACACCTCATTGCTTCTCTGCTAGTCCTCTTACAGGAAAAGCCTTGTGTTTTTGCTGATTGGTAAATCTGACCCCTTCCATTCATCATAAAAATCAGCATGGGTCTTGCATTGATCTTTTCATTTGCTTTAATGGGTCATTAGAACTACAATATTCAGGATCAAAAAGGTTGCATTTTATTTGTTTTTTCTTAAATGAGACACTTGCTTTATAAACGCAAGTCAAATGTACACTGATTTCTGCTTTATCATTTGTTTTTTTGGGTTTTTTTGTTTTTGTTTTTGTTTTTTTGTTTTTCGAGGTAGGGTCTCACTTTAGCCCAGGCTGACCTGGAATTCACTATGTAGTCTCAGGGTGGCCTTGAACTCATGGTGATCCTCCTACCTCTGCCTCCCAAGTACTGGGGTTAAAGGCGTGTGCCACCACGCCCGGCTCTCTGCTTTATCATTTGTATGGCGCTCTAAGAACTGCCTTTTTAGTTAATATAGTATTTGGTATGAACAGTGTTTTTTTGATTACCATGACCAAAACAGGCAAATTTGAGTGATTTCAGTTCACCAGTATTAAAATGGCCTGGGTGGGGCTGGGAAAGTACCATTTTGTAAAGAATTTTAAGTCAAGGTTGTCATAGTTCTTATGGATTCAGGAAAAGACTTTAAGTGCCGTATAGTTAGATGATGTAGAAAGAACTGTTTATTTTTACATTTTTAATGCTTTATTCAGCTCAGAAGTAGTGATTAAGTGTGGGTCATAATGTACATGAAGCTAGGTTGAAACTCACTTTGGATTAAACCTGGCTGTGATAGGCTGTCCTGCTGATCTGATAGATGATAGGCTCCTTTCTGTGTCTTAAAAGGCTATCATGAACAGGATCCCGAATACAATAAAATAAATAGCTACAGTGTTCCCAGTCCATCCACACACCCTCTGTGGCCTGTCTTGGGTTCTTAATGCATGGATTTGAGATTGTTGGCTGAACTCTTGAGAGTAGTCTGTGTCTCTGTTCTTGGATTATTTTTATGGTATTTTCATGTTCTATCTTTTGAATGTGTTCCTGTTCTCATTCTCTACCTGCCTCTCTCCCTTCATCCATCTCTCTCTCTTTCTCTCTCTCTCTCTCTCTCTCTCTCTCTCTCTCTCTCTCTCTCTCTCTCTCTCTCTCGGAACGATATGGACATTGAACCTATAACCTTGGCCTCATTAATTTACCTTCTGTAAAATTGCCCTCTGTGAATTTATGTCCCTCTGTAATGAGATTATGAGTGTGATTTCATTCATCCAATGAACAGTGCCAACACAGGGCTGATGGCATCAGGAGCAGAGATCCGTAGATAAGGGTTTTACCCTCAAGGGACTAGGAGAAGTTCAGGTCACTGGTGCAAGGACAAAGAGATGTCTGCTGAAGGAGAGGACTTCGCACAATGCTCAAGAGTTCGGAGGGAGGGGCTTCTGGGAGGACATGGGCCTCCCATTTTGGGCACACACCACAGCAGATGTTGGCATATGGACACACACAAGGCTGGATGTCATCGGAAGAAGGCTCAGGAAAAGGCAAGTCATGGGAGAACTTAAATATCCCACTGAGCTTTTCATTTGTTCGGGTGTTCTCTGATCATGGAAGCAATACAATCAGAACTCATCACAGTCGCTTTCAATCAAGGAGAATGGAGTGGAGGGAGAAAGAGAATCCCCTTAGGAACTGTCAAAGGCCTGATCCAGGATGGCCAACAGTGGGGTGCAGAGAAGGTACCTAAGAGTTTGCAAGGCTGAAATGAGCAAGGCTTGGTAAGTGACTGGATAAAGGAGGAGAGCCATAGTCCCTTGTGCTCTTGCTTCTGCTTCCTGGGGCTTCTGTTACCTAGAGCCTGAAAATATTAAATGGAAAAGTCTCCCCCCACACACACACACCCTGAACTCCTACATTTTAAATTGCACAGTGTTCTATGTAGCATGATGAGATTTCCTGCCAATCACCCCTCTGTCTATGTTCTACCCTGTGCCCCTTGCCCTCACCTCAGAAGCCAGCCCACTACCAGATCTCCTGTCACAGTATCACAGTGCTCATGGTCAGGTGGGACTCAGTAATGGCCCCAATGGAGACAAGATGCAGACGAGACTCTGTGACATAAAGCATCAAATGGAAACTGAACTCCAGTATAGCATGAGGCCACAACCTGACCAGAAATGACTTTCTGTCTTCTGATAAGGGGGTTATTAGTAGATGGATGGTACCCTTCCAGAACACCAGACCCTGGAACAAGAAGGTGAATGCATGGCACATTTAAGCAGCTTGGGGGAAGTAGAGGCAGAGAGGTCATGTAGTGCATAGAAGTCAAGAGAGTGGGCCTGGCCAGGCAGGGTGGAGCTGGTGGTAGAGCTGTGGAGAGTTTCTCACGAGAGAGCCGTTTGAAGCCAAGAGAATGCATAAGATCTTGGGCTGGAGAGATTGCTCAGCAGTTAAGGCACTTGCCTCCAGTGCCTAAGGCCCTGGGTTCAATTCCCCAGGACCCACATGGGCCAGACCCACAGGGTGGTGGCCCTGGTGTGCTCTCACTCTCTCTCTCTTTCTCTCTCTTTCTCTCTCTCTCTCTCATATCTCTCTGCTTGAAAATGAATAAATAAAATATTTTTAAAAAAAGAATGCATAAGATCCTAAAGGACAAAGTATAAGAATGAAGAAGGAAAAAGACGTCCGGAGGGAGGAAGGAGAATTGGGAAGGTAGTGAGTAAGAAGATGGGGAAGAAGCCACAGAAGAGACATGCTAGATGGGATGAGAAGGCCTGGTACATGTGTTGAGTCCTTGAAAGGTGTTAGAGAGGCTGGAGAGATGGGTCGGTGGTTAAGGCGCTTGCCTGCAAAGCCTGATGACCAGGGTTCAGTTCCCCAGTACCCACATAAAGCCAGGTGCACAAGGGGATGCATTCATCTGGAGTTCATTTCCAGCAGCTGGAGGCCGTGGTGCACCCATTTTATCTGTCTCTCTTCTATCTCTCTCTGCTAGCAAATAAATATTTAAAAAGAAAAGAAAGGTGTTAGTGAAACTGATGTTGGCGTTGATTCTCAAATCTACATTCGTGGTCTTAATGTGAGTCTCACAAGGCTTCTGGTTTAGGCTAGACTTGCACTTTGACTTTTCAGTTTGGTTTGGCCATATTGTTTCTCATGCTCCCTTGCAGGAGGGCTGCAGCAGCCCTTCAGAACGGGTCATATCGTGGGTTTCACAGTGGCTATTGTGACAATGTCAACTCAAGACAAAATCACATGTTGGCTGGGTGCTGAGGTAGTCATCTTGCCTTCGCTGGGCACAAAAACACCTGCATTAACAAAAGGAGATGGCAAATTTGGCTGCGATGTGAGAGCTTCTGTCCAAGGCCTCTTGGCCCTGTTATTTGGGGCCTGAGTATATCATGGGAAGAAGGCATGATGGAGGAGACCTGTTCATACCATGGAGGCTTGGAAACAGAGAGAGAACAGAGAATTGTATCAATATCCCCCGCAAGGACACATCCCCAGCAGCCTAACTTATTCCCCCTAGGCTATGATTTTACTGCCTGCCAAGAGGGTCATAAGCTTTCAACACATGGGCATTGGGGGTCGTTCAAGATCCAAAAGATGGCAGAGGTCTGCAGTGTGCCAGGCTCCATTCCCTGTGCTCAGCACAGAGAAGCGAAGAACACACATGAAAATCTAGGCTCATACTGAGCTCACTTTCTTGGGTGGGTGACACAGGAAATAATGATTGTAAGGTTGTCAGAGGCAGAGAGCAAACATTGCTAGAAATGTTTAGGTACATGAGTGCCTAGAAAGAAGGGAGAGAGAAGAGAGTGGGAGGGAGGGGAGGAGAGAAAGAAGGAAGAAGAGAAACAGGAAAGAAAAAAGGAAGAAAGGGAGGGAAGAAAAAAGAGGGGAGGAAGGAAGGAATAAATGAAGGAAGAAAGGAAAAGAAAAAGAAAAAAGTGGAAGGAGATAAAGGAAATGAAAGAAACAAGGAAGTCTGGGCATAGCAGCGCACAACTTTAGTCCCAGCACTTGGGAGGCAGAGGTAGGAGAGGATCACTGTGAGGTTGAGACCAGCCTGGACTACAGAGGGAGTTACAGATCAGACTGGGCTAGAGTGAGACCCTACCTCAGGCCAGGGGCAGGGGGTGGGGGGAGGGAGAAAGGGAAGGAGATAGGAAAGGAAAAGAAGGGGGAGGGAGGCAGGGAAGGAACTTATCACCTCACAATTTTGGAAGCTACAAGTGCAATCTCTAGTGTTGCTTCTGAGGGCCTCAATGATGGTCTGCTCAGGGGCTCTCTCCTCACTTCTATTGCTCTGCTAGCAGATTGGAACATTCTGGGGCTTCTAAGGTACATGCCCCAATCTCTGCCCCATCCGAGGATGGCATTCGGCTTGCATGGGTACATGTGTCTCAGGTTCCTCTTTTGATAAGGACACCGGTCGTATTGTATAAGAGGCCCACCCAGATCCACCATGTTCTCATCCCAACTAGTAACATACAGCAGACTTAGTCCCAATAAGGTCACACCCTGAAGCACAGGGGATAGAGCCTCAGCTAGTGACATTTGAGGAGATATAATTCAACCCCTAAGAGATACCATGAAGAGATGAGCAGACTAATTGTCACTGCACGTGCCAGGTGGGCAGCTGGATAAATGGTCTGAAGTTCTAGAAGGTTCTGGGCTGGAGATGAGCATCTGGGAGCCCTTAGATTAATGAGACTTAAAACCACAAACTAGAGGAGATCAACTCAAAAGGAAATTTAGACAGAAAAGAGGAGAGTTCCAGAGACTGATGCTAAGCACCAGTAAAGATTGGGGCCAACATCAAGGCCCACAAAGAAAATGTTAAATAAAACAAATCCCATGTATGGAGTGGGGCTGTAGCTCCTTGGTAGAGCACTTGCCTAGCCCTGGGTTCAAGTCCCAACACTACTAAACAAAGCCCACCTATGCTTGTCATTGTTGGAAACGAGTTAAATTTTAATATTTTTTTCCATTATACTAAATACGGATACAGTGGTGGCTTTTCTCTGATGTGTCCAGTGTGTGAGCCCAAGCCTGGATTGAGTTTTAGCAGCCAATATGTTGCAGAAGTTGCTGGTCCCGAAATGGAATGTTTTGAATGCCATAAAGAAGTCAAAGGACACTAATAAAAATTATAGAGAGCCTTTTCTCAGGAGGAGAAATAGCTTTGGAGAACATTGGCTCAGTCCTTGATTTAAGAAGTCATGTTCTGGGAGCTGGTCATGCTACAGTGAGTGCTCGAGGCATCTGGGTAGGTTATTCCTCCGGGTATTTGGGGGTGAATGGGCTGTTCCTGCATTGAAAATAGTGTTTTTTAAACAAAGGCACATGACATGATTTGACCATGCCTTAGCTAATTTGAAAAACAGAGACAAATTGTCACCGTGTCATAACCATTTGGGCCTTTCGGTGGATTGCATTGAGTCTTTTTTTCCACATGTCTGCGGTTTCGTTCCAGGATGGAAGCACGGACATCGGGGTGATGGCCATTACGTACAACATCCCCACCCAGACTTTCTGCACACGCCCAGCTTGCATGCTTTTGAGTGATCACGTGTTCTACCTCTTTTGCCTTCTTTCTTTCTGTGGTTATCACTCGTTCTACACACAATTCACCTGTCACAATTGGGCAAATGATGTCTGATTCCCATATTCCCAGCCATCCCAGAGTGGACGGCTGACCCCACAGTGTGCCACCATTTCCCCTGTGGCATAACACAAACCTTGACCATTTATGTCCCCCCTAACTTTGTGACAAAAGCTAGGTTTTTGTATTTACTTCCTTAGTACCTTGTACAAGACTCATTGGCAAATAATAAATGCATGTGGACCAGAAATGACCAAGTGTGTTTTGCCTGTTCAGTGCACATCTGAACTATCATACATATTTCATACATCATGCATACATATATATATATATCGTTCCTTGTGAGAATTTATAGCATTTTGTTGGGAACATACCATTATAGCTAATAGTAATGTATAAAAATGTCTTTAGAAGTTCCCCCTCAAAGAGGATTGCCCCTAAAGATTATTAATCAAAGAGCAACTTGTGTCCCTAAAATGTTGTAACATGTCTTCATTTGATTCACTAATTTGAAGGGTGGTTTAAATATTGCAAAAAAATACAGGCAAAATGTTTAACATGTGTTTTCCCCCACATATCTCCCAGTACCAAGAATAGACTTTGCTAGACGGTATCCTCGGTGGCATCACTCCACCCACTGACATGACTTGACTTTTCTTCTGCATCACACAGCATGTGACAAAGCCTGCTGAATTCATTTGTGGCCCTGGGCTCATTTCATTGGCCAATTTGGAGCTGAGCTGAATAGCATTAGTGACTTCACCTTTGCAGGGAACTTAGTGAAATCTCGATATTTTTTTTTCCCTCCCCAGCTCTACTTTACGAAGTGTTACGACTGGATCCTCAAGACCTTCCAAAATCTGTCTGGTGTGTGGGGACGAGGCTTCAGGATGTCACTATGGGGTGGTGACCTGTGGCAGCTGTAAAGTCTTCTTCAAGCGAGCAGTGGAAGGTAAATGTTCATGTGCGTGTTTCTTTTCCACACTCTCCCTCCTGTGTCTGCCATGCACGGCTGACAGTGTGGGTGGGAAACTCTCCAAGACTAGTTTTGATCTAATCTGTCAGCAATGAATGCCTTATCTTAAAAACTACCCCGAGACTTTCCACTGAGCGAGGTTTAATGGGCAGTGCAAGGCGAGCTCAATTCATCAGAAAGACTTCCTGCTCTTTTTGTCTCAGTTTGTTATACAGTGAAAATGGGAAAAAAAGCAATCTGTGTCATTGTCAAGTTCATCTGCATGTCTTTCTCGCTAGACACACAGACACGTCATCTCTACCTCTTCAGTACTTCCTGTAGAAATATATGTGGTTGTGCAAGTTAAAATGGTAATATTGGGATCCAGTCTGTGGCTGAGTTGTACAAAATAATTTCATCAGTCAACTCCTCAAGACACCGGCTCCCACTGGAGTCCTACCTTCATTCCCACAAAAGTTTCTAAGTGAGCACATTCAATGGGAGCTTTGGAGTTCATCATGTATATTTAGGCTAGCTAGCTGTGGCTTTTAGCCAAGAAGACTGTACTTTCTAAGTAGAAATTTTTTTTTGTCCTCTTAGACACTTGCTCACAAGCAGACAGTTAACATCAGACTCGGGCCAGGTGGTTTGATCCAAGCTGAAACCATCTGACAAGGGAGAGTTTTCACACTCACTGGAATATTTTCATGTCTCTGGCACTGGAGTTCATGTAGGCTCTCCACCTGAGCCTTGAATTCTCAGGGAAAGCTGCTGAGGGATGAATTGTTACCTCTGAGATTTGAACAGTAACGTAGCCTAAATGCTTCACTTTTGTTTTGTCAGAGACCACAGTTAGAACCCTTAGTTCTGCAATGAAGAAATACTTCTTTGCTTCTGGGCTTGATTATTTAATTAATATTACATTGTTGTCATTATTTAGACTTTATTTATTGAATGCCGTGCCAGGGCTAAAACCCAAGGCCTCTCAGATGGAAGGCAAATTCTGGACCCTGAGACACACCCCAGCCTGATTATCACTATTAATTAAAAGCAACATTGAATTAGTGGTAGGAGTTGACTCGCTCTTTCTCAGGATGTGGGTTCTTAGTTATAGGTAACAGAATATTCCACGCACACATGGGCTGAAGCCCCAGTGGAAATTTGCTGGCTGTTATGCTGGAAATCTGGAGACACTGGCTTGGTTTCAGGCAAGCCATGATCTGGAGCCAGGTCGTTAGAACTCCCTAGGCTGCTTACTGCTATGCTCTGACCTTGTTCTTGTGCAACATCTCCCATGGTGTGGAGACAGTACCAGGCCCCCATTTAAACATGTGCTCTGGGCTGAAGATTTGGCTCAGTAGTTAAATCACTAGCCTGCAGAGCCTATGGCCAAGTTCCATTCCCCCAATGCCTACGTAAAGCCAAATGCACAAAGTGGCGCATGCATCTGGAGTTTGTGGGCAGCAGCTGGAGGCCCCAGTGTGCCCATTCTCTCTGTCTCTCTTCTCTTTATCTCTCTCTCTCTCTGCTTGCAAATAAATATATAAAAATATTTTTAAACCAGACCAAGCTCTGCCTCTGGAAGTTTCTGTCAAAGTTTCCCTGGAGCCATCTCAGACTAAACATGGCTCACCATGGGAGAGGCAGGGAAGGGACCCAGAATGGGAAGGGTGCGGCTCCAGGGATGTGCTGGGATCCTTACCAGAGGGTCATTCTCAGAAAGTGGTAAAAATAAATTTGCACAGTACAGAAGCCAGGCTATCTTTATGGCCCTCAACTCATGAGTGGCTCAGCAGAAGATAAGTGTAAAATTGACTTCTGGGCCTGTACCTAAGACCTCCCCCCACCTCTAAACTCATGAATTAGTGGTCAGAGTCTGTGATTTGTAAAAACCAAGCTCTGTAGAGAAGAGCCTGGAGGGAAAGTCGTGGAAGGTTCTATGTTGCCAGGTGCACCACCACCTATGGGCCAGTGAGCTCCATGTTCGAGGCCTTTCTCTATAGAAAAAGAACACCTTGTTTATTTTGTATTAAGCAGTTTCTGTGGAAGTTTCTAAAGAATTATTATATCACGAAGACCGTTGGCTACCCTCCGTAGATGCATACATGTGTGGCTGCCGTATGTGAGCATTGTCCACTTTGGTTTTCTGTTCCCTTGATATTCTTAAGCCCCTTCTTAGACAGGGAGCAGGAATTCAAAGCCGCAGTGGGTAGAGGAAGCAGGAAAAGGAGTGTCGGTGAAAGCTAAAAGAAACTCACAGAACCAAGGATAAACAAGGAGATGTTCCCCAGAGTGGACAGGACAAGCCACAGCCTGAACCCCAAGTTACCAGCTTGTAGGGCCTCATTCTCCTGATGACCTGATTAGTCATTCAGAGGCAGTCCACTGTCACAGGGATGTGATTGCATAGAGACTATCCATTGATTTTTTTTAAATATTTATTTGCAAAGGGAGAGAGAGAGAGAGAGAGAGAGAGAGAGAGAGAGAGAGAGAGAGAGAGAGAAAGAAAGAATGGGTACCCCAGGGCCTCCAGCTACTACAACCAAAATCCAGATGCATACACCACTTTATGCATATGGATTTACATGGGTACTGCAGAATCAAACCGGGTCATTAGGCTTTACAGACAAGTGCCTCAACCACTGAGCCATCTCCCCAGCCCTGTCCATTGTTTTTTAAAGTGTAAGTGCTCTTCTTGATAGTTTGTTTAATGGGATGCATATGGATGCTTTTTATTCCTAAACATTTACTCTAAAGACACTTAGAACTCTTCCAGAACACTTTATTTGCCAATAACGTCAGTTACTAGTCATATTACTGTTGCTTGCAAATGGAAGTTTATAATTTTATTTCTAATAAATATTTACAGATCTTGAAGGTTTTCAGGACCTTTTTTTTCTTATAATAAGAATATGAAAACCAAACCCCCATGTCTTGCTCCACGTGGTCAAAATGGGACAGCCTTTACATTCAAAAGATAATTTTTTTTTCTTTTCTTTCTTTCACCGGTTCCAACAATGCTGACTAGGTGTGAGATTAAGATATAAGTTTCTCAGCTTGGCTATAAATGGCAAAAAATATCATTACATTCTTTTACAGTGCTATGAATACCTACATGGAAATACAATATGTACACATTTCCAAAGTTGCAGAGTGACATCAAAATATTAGCTCATGGTTACTGTCTAAGAGCAAGTGCTTGGGGCCATGGTGATGTGTGCACAGAGAAGATAGGAGTGAAATACTGGCATTCTGGGTCTTCAGTCCTGAGTTTTCGTTTTTCTTCACTGGGTCTTCATTTGTCTTGTAACTTCGATCTTAGAGCTGCCCCTTGAGATGACGTGATCCTTCTAGACTCACCTTCTCAAAGGACATATTGAGGGGCAAATCGTGTGGAAAGTTCCTTGATGGACTTTTCTGGTGTCTTGACAGTTGAGAAATCCCGCTGTGACAAGCCTTTGTAACTGGGGAAATCCCAGCTTCTGGAGGCACACAGTTGTGACAAGATAGACCCAAACAAAGTCATTACTTGTTTCTTATATTTTTATTTATTTATTTGCAAACGGGAGAGAGAGAGAGAGAGAGAGAGAGAGAGAGAGAGAGAGAGAGTGAGAGTGAATGAGCAAACCAGGGTGTTTTGCCACTGCAAATGAACCCCAGATGCATGTGTCACTTTGTGCCTCTGGCTTTATATAGTTGCTATGGACCATAAGGCTTTACAAGCAAGTGCCTTTCACTACTGAGCTATTTCCTCAGCCCACAAACAAAACTTTTAACTTCTGTGGTAGACTATTTAGGATAAGACAAGGCCTTTCTTTGATTACCTAGCAAGACTTCAGATAATACGTAGCCACCAGATGAAGGTTTGGATGAACATATGTGTGTCCTTTGTACCACAGAACAATCAAGATTAAATGATTTTTCCAAATCTCTCCGTAATCTACCAAGAACTTATGTACACATTTTTAACTGATAACATGCAACTTAGAGTTCTCCTTTGTGTTTTCACCCTACTGGTCCTATTACAGTTGTGAAATGCTCTAAGTTTATCTCCTCTGCGTATTTTACATGGAAAGCCTGTGAACAGTGCTGATGAAGTTCTGCGTTCTGTTTTATAACCTAATTTCCTTTTGGATACACAGTAGATGAGCAGTGTCTAGAAGACACAGGTCCCACAAATCACGGAATACTTACAAGACTATAAAAGAGGAAGAGAGTTCATTGTTATGTAGAGCGACCTAGATTTATATTTTTGTTAGCTAACCTGTAAGGTTGAAGAGCCCCCCCCCCACCCGCCCATCTTAGTAAGATACCAATTTCTCTAATGTCAGAGTTCAGTCTCGGAGGTTGTCTTGAAGGAGGATACTTAAAAGTCTTTCTTAATGTAAAATTGTTTTAAACAGGTTACTCTTCAGGGTTTTCAAATATGCAGCTATTAATAAGCCCAGCCCATGAATATGCACCACATTCCTTTCCCATGTGGTCCATGGCATCCAGTCAGCAGACTTTATATTTATTGACTGGTTATTATTCTCTAGGAGAAATGTTTTTAGGGGAATGTTATGGCTGATTAACAGTTCATTTTCTTTGCTTCTTTAAAACTAATGCGGCAGCCAAACAGGTGAAGAAGAAAGCGTGTCTCACTGTGCCATGAGCCCATGTTACCTGCATCGGTGCTCTGTGAGCAGCAGCAGAAATGGTCTGTTAGAACATATGGACCTCCAACTTAGTGGACACAAGCCACATCAGGAACCATATATGTCCTGATAACTCTATCTTCTCCTAGCTGCTGATGTAAGATCAAGGTATGACAAAGCAAGGAAATAATTTTAATGTCTATCAAATGTCTTCAGCTACTAATGTAAGGCCAGCCCCGAGCATTCCCAGGAACCGTGTACAGGAGGCTGAGGCACCTAAGACAGGGCAGGAAAACCAAGGACTAGAGATGATTTTCTCAGGAAACAAGGTAAAGATTATGTGGAGGATATTTTGTTTGGTTTCTATTCAGAAATGAAGAATCAATAAGCTGATTCTCTCTAATTTACTGTAAAAGCTAAATAAATACTTACCAGTAGGTTATGTCTGTATTGGCACACTTATAATTACTTCTCTCATTGTTGTGATTAAATATATGACAAGCAACTAAGGGCTGGAGGGATTGCTCAGTGGTTAAGGCACTTGCCTCAAAGCCTAAGGACCAGGGTTTGATTCCCCAGGACCCATGTAAAGCCAGATGTACAAAGTGGTGCATGCATCTGGAGTTCATTTGCAGCAGCTAGAGGCCCTGGCACTTCCGTTCTTTCTGTCTACTCTCTCCCCTCTCCTCTCACACAAAAATAAATAAACAAAAGATTTTTTAAAAGAAGCAACTAGGAGGCATGATTTACTTTGGCTTTCAGTTCAGGAGAATATAACTCATCAAGGTGGGAAAGACTGGCAACAGGAACATAAAACCAATCACACTGTGTCCATAGCCAGGAAGTTGAGAAAGAACAGGAAGTGAGACCAGGCTGAGGAAACTCAAAGCCCACCCCCAGGGACGCACTTCCTTGAGTTAGGTCCTACCTCTGGCTGGGAACAAGTGTTAAAACGTGTGAAACTATACGGATGTATTTATTTCACATTCTTCCTGCCATACACATCTAGCTTGAGTGTCAGTGACAAATGTTTCCTGAGATTTTCTGATATCCCATCATTTGGTTGCTATGGCAACATACAGAGCCATGACATTTAGGCTCCCCTGGAAGGTGAGGGAAGGCGTCTCAAAGAATTGACCCCAAACAGAATGTAGAAAGATTAGACTTGGCAATATGGAGAGGAGAGGAGATAAGGGCAGGCTGCCTGCACAGGTCACCAGAAATAATTTTGTGTTGCCACTGTAAAGGTTGAGGTGTGAGGTTTTTAAACTGGGAGTCAAGATGCAGGTGGGAGCCAGGTCCTGGCCTCCCAGGAGGAGCATAAAGTCATCTTTAAGAAAGCGAAACCCCTGAATGCTTTTGTGCAAGCAGGCTGTTTTCATTTTTTTAGAGAGGAGAAGGCCTAAATGAGGGCTAGGGAGACAGCTTGGTTAAGTGTTTGACTTACATGCATGAGGACCTGAATTTGATCCCCAGGACCAATGTTAAAATAATAATAATAAAAAAAAACTTAGTGTGGTGGTGCACACTTTTAATCCCAGCCCTGGGGAGGCAGAGGCAGGAGGAAGATCCCTCAAGCTCACTGGCCAGTGAGAGACCCAGGCTCAAAATAGGTGGACAGTGCATGAGGGACAAACCTGAGTTTGTCCTCTGGAGTCCACACACATGTGTATGCACATGCATATAAACACATGCACCTGCACACACAGACAATTCACCACGTAAAAGAGAGAGAGAAAGGTGACCAGGGTAGACCTAAACCAGTGGCTTTGTCCACCTCCCTGGACTATCTGGGAAATATTCTCAACATCTCAGTATTGGAGGAAAAGAAGGCAAACTCCAGTTTGGCTCCCTAAGCTTGCTCCTGATGCCCTCGGCTGAGATCAGAACTCTAAGTGGGAACAGCTCCCTCTGGGCATGGTCATTCATTTAGCAATGATAGACGTACTGCCTACCAAAGGTCAGTCATTGCATCTGGGGCATCTTGGACAAGGATCCGTGAATGAAATAGTCGATGGTCCCTGTCTTGCTGGAGCTTCCAGTCTCGTGAGGGTTGACTGAGTGATCAAACATAGCAGATGAGTTGTTGATAAACCACATGGAAAGGTAATTTGCTGAAGAGCCAGGAAACCATTACTAGCCCAAAGGAGGTGTAAGCAGTGAGGCTTGCTTTAGGGGGAGTTTGAGACGCCTATGGAATGTTCAGGTGTGTCTGACAGGAAGTTGAGTATGTGATTCTGAGGCCTGGTGAACAAAGCAAGATTGGAAGTGAAGGTTTGAGAATAAACATCCATGAAATGAGATGTCATTGCTGCAGTGGAAGCTTTAGAGAGACTGAGTGAACTGTGTTTGGAACCCAAGAGACCAGAAATCCTGGTGCTGACACGTGCAGGACACACATGTATACATTATCTCTCTCTCTCCCTCTCCATGTCCAATGCCAAGAAGACTTAGTTATCTGCTATCTCACTACCCAAGGCCTTTCCAAGCTTCAGACACTGTTAAGTCTGTGCAATTTTCAGTCCAAATTGGTCTTCTTACTCATCCAAGTGAATGAATATTGTGATTTTACTGACCCTTAATCAGTCCAGAGTCCCAGACAAACCCAAGGAGGGGATGTGATTTGCTAACCAGGGCAGAGGCAACACCCAGCACATTGGATTGCTCACACAACATGGGTTCATTGTTTGATGACTAGATAGTATATCTCTAGGACTCACCTGTCCCTGCCTGTCTCCATGCCATTTATTTGCTGCTCTGAAATTCAAAATACTTCTAGGCAATTTATTAGAAATCGGTCCAGCATCAGGATGTGTGCACCAAAAATTAATTAGTGTTAACCAAACAAAGTTTCTCGTAGTTTCAAATTTTTAAATCATGGAGCAGATTTTAAAACTATAAATTAGGGCCACAGAGAGTCAATTTCAAATTTATCCCCTGCATTTATGTGTTTGTTCACAATGCATCTTGTCCTGGAAAAAAATAACCAAGTAGCTCTGAGATTTGAATGAGTTAAAATGAAATTTAAAACGTGAAACAGGGAATGGGGAAAAAAGGAAAATGAGAGAAAAAAATGCAAAACGAGGCATGTGGGTGTTGGAGAGGTTTACCCCAAAGCCTTTGAAAGGTTGCCTGCTGAGCCTGGTGCAAAGCTTCCCTGGTGGCCAGAATATACTTAAAAACTAGTTGAAGGAATTTATTTAAGAAAAATTTCATGAGACACTTGCCTTTGTATGTGCCTGTGTTTTTCCCCTTCTGAACGAATTGTAACATGGGATTTAAAAAGCAGCTCTGTCATTGCTCCTGAGGGAACAGCATTGGAAAAGTGCTTTAATTTACTGAGCACTTCCTGGGTGCCAAGGTTCCAATTTTCTCCTATGTTGTTCTTATCAGCTGTGACAGATTATCTTGATTCTCAACATGGTGGGATTTAGAATCTCCATGGAAACTTCTGGGCATGTCTGTGAGGGAGTTTCCAGATTAGATGACAGGAGGTGAGCAGCTTCATTGAGGGGTCTGCAGTTCTGGCCTGGAAAGAACGGAGAAAGAGACCTGAACCCCAGCACTCATCACTGTCTGCTTCCTGGCTGCAGACAAAAGGTGAGCAGCTGCCTCGGGCTCCTGCAGCCATGACTTGCCCACCATGATGGACTGTGTCCCTCAGACTGAGTCCAAATAAATCCTCCTTCCTTGAGTTGTTTTTATCAAGTCATTTGACAGAGCAATGAGAAAAGTAACTAGTAAAACTTTATTTTTTTGGCTGTTTACACAGATAAGTAAGGAAACTCAAAACACTTAGCTACACCCCACCCCACTACCAGCTTTTTTTAAATCAATATTTTCCAAATTTAGGAAGGCTGTATCTTTGAATCTGAACTCTCTCAGCAATTGTGACAGGGAAAAAACTAGTTTTCAGAAAGGCCAAATCATCTGATCCTTCAACTCTTAAAAATAAATATTTATTGGGCTGGAGAGATGGCTCAGCAATTAAGGCACTTGCCTGCAAAGCCTAACTACGCAAGTTCGATTCCCCAGCACCCACGTAAAGCCAGATGCACAAAGTGGCCCATGTACCTGGAGTTCATTTGCAGTGGCTGAAGGCCCCGACATGCCCTTTCTTTCTGTCTGTCTCCTTTCTCTGCTTGAAAATAAACAAATACAAATACTTTAAAAATAATATTTATTGAGCATTTATTTTGTGCTCATTCTGACAAGAACTTCATTCTATTTTCTCATTTTAACCTTTATAATAATCCCATGAAATAGGTAGGACTTTTCTGTCCTCGTGTTAGAAGTCAGGACACTGAGGCATGGAAGAACAAAGTCACTTGTTCAAGGTCACATGGCTGGAAAGGGGATTTGAACCCCAGGTGGCCAAGGTTCTCCGATGCTCTCTATACTTAAGCTGTCCTCCCTTCAGAGGCACAGCAGATCCCAGTTATGTCTAGCCATCAAAAAGTAGAACAACTGGGCTGGAGAGATGGCTTAGCGGTTGGGGCACTTGCCTCCAGTGCCTAGGGCCCTGGGTTCAGTTCCCCAGTACCCACATGTGCCAGACCCACAGGTGGTGGCCCTGGTGCACTTGCTTACTCACTCTCTCTCTCTCTCTCTCTCTCTCTCTCTCTCTGCTTGAAAATGAATAAATAAAAATATTTTTTAAAAAAGTAGAACAACTTAGGCTGGGAAGATGACTCAGTGGTTAAAGGCACTTGCTTACAAGGCCTGTTTGCCCAGGTGCAGTTTCCCAGGACCTCCGTCTAGCCAGATGCACAAAGTGACACCCGTCTCTCAAGTTCCTTTGCAGCGACAGGAGACCCTGGTGCATCCTTCCTCTCTCCATCTCGTTCTGTCTCCCTCCCTCTCCTTCCCTCCTCCTCTCTGTCGTAAATAAGTAAAAATACTTTTGAAAACACTTGCACAACAGTTCTGGCTTTCAAATACTAGAAAGAGAGCATTATAATTTAATAGTTATCTTGCTCTAGTCTAAATAATTAACTCCCAGTCATTCCAAGTTGAAACTCTAATTTGGATTTCTGCTAACCCAGTGGGGGGGAAAATGGGTAGTGTCTATTTTTTCTTAAGAAATGAACTTCATTTGAAAAAAATCACCAGTATCGTCCTGAAGCACCTCTTTAGCATCTTGATATCCATCCGAAGCCGTGTTTAAATGTTTTATGTTCCCGTGCTTCATTTCCTGTGTGTGATGAAATTTAGATGAAACCTACAAGGCTCCAGGAGCCAGGGGAGGATTGTCTTCCTGGTAGGAAGCTGAGCGGTGCGAACTTTAAAACTGACTGATGTCTGCATTGTACCCCCCACCCCCACGGCCTCGGATGCTCCCTCAGATGTGTGCTCACTGTGTAGTTTGGATCATGTGACTTACAGGATCTGAGGCTATTCTTTTCTTTCTTAATTATTTCAGAGAGATATAGAGAAAGAGG
>PVHP010004154.1:30000-73284 GCA_004024765.1 Zapus hudsonius | reverse complement strand
AGGGTGAAAAAATATTTGGCAAATGAATTAATGAATACTAAATGAAGTTCATTTGAAGTCGAGACCTAATCATAATATTTTCTAGTTTTACCAACCTAACAATCAATATGAAATGTAAACTGCCATATGCTTAACTCTATAAATTAACTAAGATGCTTCTAACAGCCTGCCTTTATTCTTTCTGCTTTTGTAAACTCATGTATTGTTAATACTTAGATATATTGTATGAACAAGTCTTTTGATGGTACCCCCATTTCCCTCCTCCCCCTTCCCAATCCACTGAGGGCCCTCCTATGTGGGCTTGCTGGACCAGTCCATGGGGTAGGGGGTTATGAATTGTACAAACAGTAGCCCATTTTTTCTTTTTCTTTTTCTTTGTGTGTTGTTATTAAGGGGGGCAATGTCTCTGGATATTCTCCCCCACCATGGCTCTTACAGTCTTTCCACCCCTTCTTCTGAAAAGATCCCTGAGTCAGGGTGGGTGAGTTTTAAATCTGTTTTGCTGTTGAGATCTTAAGAGTCTCTGGATTTCTGCTTTGGACTGTGTTGTATATCCTCAGTTCTCCCTTATCCTTTCGTAGGTTCTCTGATTTCCTTTGGAGGTAGCTCTCTTACTCATCTTACCACTTCCTCAAAGGTTTTGTTTGGGCCCTAGATGATGTTAGAGGTGGTTAGGAGTCTGCATTTATTCTTATTTGAGTGGTTTCCATGCTTCAGAAAAACACCAAGTTTTGTATAATCCCATTAAAATAGGATTCCATTAGGCCCATTTTATAGAATAAATTATATGTTGTTATATAAGTAACTTGTGCAATGTTATATGGAAATAAACCTGTAGAGTACAGCATTTAACAAGCACAAAGAGAAATATAATTCAGTGTATTTTTAGCTAAAAATGATCACATCCATGAAAGAAGTGTACTAGAATCAAGAACCTTAGAAAAGAGAGAGAAAATGTCCATTATTGAGCAATAAAGATAAAGATTTTAAAATGACTTCTTGTTTTCTGGGTTGGGGGTAAAAAATTCAGAGTATTTGTAGCACTTAGTGTGCAGTGAATAACTCATTAGAATATTTCATTAATCGGTAAACTATCTTGGAAAGAAAGGAATGAATTTGGTTATGTGCGGAGGATAAAACAGAAGAGTATATTTGATAGCTGGCATAATGATATGGGTATTATTTTTAGTTTGATAATTGGTCAGGAGCCAGAGTGAGGTTGACTGTGGAGACACAAGTTTCTGAGGTCTGAGTAGAATGAATGCAGTCTGAAGATTAAATTGAAACCCTCTATGGACTCAGAAGATGACAAGAGATGCTTAGATTTCCATTTGATTTGCATAAAAATACTGGCTTTGGAGGCTGGAGAGATAGCTCAATGGTTAAGCCACTTGTTGCAAAGCCCAAAGACACAGATTTGATTCTCCAGTGGCCCATGCATATGGGGTTCATTTACAGTGACTAGAGGCATGGTGCACACATATCCCCCCCCTCTCGATCTCTTAATCTCTCTCCCTCCCTCCCCCTGCTCTCTCTATCTAGTCTTGCAAATAAATTAAATTAAATAATTCACCATAAAATATTTACTTTGTCTATATCAATTCCAAAATATTGTCTATATTCATTAATTCATGTATGTTTATTAACACAGTACTGCCATGAATAATGGACAACTTGAATATTGAATACCAAAAATGTATTATCCATTCTCTGTGTAGAGGACCCAAGTGACAAGAGACTCAGAGATGACCTTAGGAACCAGAATACCTAATAGTAGGAAAAGAGAGATTTACCCTAATGACCAATGAACTCAGTGCTCTTTAATCATGTGGAAGGGTTACTTTAGCCAGATGATGGGCAGGAGAGGCAAAAAGAAACAAAGGGAGGAAAGAATAAAAAGTAACATAAACTAAATGCTGAAATTGGATTTTCATACTAAAATAAACATATAAGCATTTGTTAGGATGTGTTTATATGCATCCAGATGGTCCTTGATTTATAGTGATACAAATGACCTATTGTAAGTTGTATGTGTCTTAGAATTAAAATGCATTACATGTACTTAGCCTACCAAAGACTATCACTCAGCCACACACAATCCTGCAGGAATTCCTTTGTTTTCCCTCATCTTTGTGTGGCTGCCTGTGAGTTACCTCTCACTGTTACTGCCCAGTATAAGACAAAATCCCTAGAACATGCTTCAATAGCCTAGAAAAAAAGATCAAAATTCAAAATTCAATGTGTGGTTTAAGTTAGACTTTCCTGAGTTGGAGACTTTTGTATAAATATGCATATATACATCCAAATCTGAGGTTTAAGAACATAGACTATGGGTTCGGAAGATGGCTGTCATTAAAGATGCTGACTTGCAAAGCTATACAGCCCATGTTCAATTCCCAATTCATTCACATAAGCCATTTAAAAAGATTGATGCAAGAATCTGATGCTAATTTGCACAAGGATCCGGTGCACCTATACGCACATACACACAAACTCATCCCCCACACAAGCAAATTAAAAAATAAAAAATAAGAGAAATTAACCAGGATATTTGCATATATATGTATATATCTTAAAACACATGATTTTTTTCATTTTAAATATCTATATCTTTGAAGTATTGGATGATGTCTGGATGTTTAATTTTTTCAAAGAGAGAAAAATTGGGAATTTAAAATATATTGCTTAATTAATGCCTTGGGTTATTTATTTTGACAACCAAAATTATAAAGAAAAATCATTATTGAGTTATATCAAGGTAAATTTAAGGAAATATTCTCCAGATCAATGTAACATAATAATATTCAAGTTAATGATATCCATTCCTCATGGCATTTTTAATATGATACGGGGATGCCCCTTGTACAGATAAGTAAATTGATAAAAAGCCTAATAACATAATTATTTAACTCAATAGATGATGGAATAACACAAAGTTGTGTGTGGCTTGTGGTGGCTCACATTTAAAATCACAGCACTCAGGAGGCTGAAGTAGAAGGCTCACCATGAGTTCAAGGACACTATGGGCTACAGAGAGAGTATAGGTTAGGCTAGGCTAGAGGGAGATCCTATCATGAAAAATAAAATAAAATCAAAGATTAAACAACATAGCTTTAGTAATAACACTACATACATAAAAACATAATTGGTATGCCTTGTAATGATACATAAATCAGTGAATAGATGAAAGGAATCTTAATAGTAACTTCTTTAAAATATTCAGGCTCAGAAATATCTCCATATAGTCTTAGGTTTAATTCTTAACATATGTGTAAACTCTTGTGTTGATCTATACAGGTCATAGTATAAAAAACAGTGACATTGGTACCATGTGGAAAGATTTTATTGTTTTATGTTTGTCTTAGTTTGAGATATTAATGGATACCATGATCTACATCGCCTCACAAGATATGGACTTTTGACACTAATGTAATAGATTTAATAATTTAATATAGTGAAGGGATATCATTAATATGGAAAACTATTAATATTTTACAACTCAATATGTTGTTATGCCAAAGTGGCCCAAAGGGAAAGAAAAATCTACAAGTGTGGAATGTAATTTATGCCCCCCAAAAAGTTTTGACTTGATTGCATTTACTGTGTAATTACTTTGTAAGAACACAGAGGGCCATATTTTCTCTATCTGCTATTCTGACCTTTTCTCTTCCTTGGATTGTCTTGTTCCGTAACAAACATACACACCTTAGTTCTTCTTATATTAATCCAAACAGAATGCCAAAAACACCAAAAACACCAAAAACCTGTATAGTACTTAAGATTGCTCTGAGGGAAAATTAATATATCACCCATGACTACCATGCTCTTAAAAAAACTAATATTAATATCACAATAGGCAAATGCAAAGAGGGAAACTAGTATACTAGATAAAGAAAATAATTAGGAGAGGCATATTGCTAAAGGATTTCTCAATCCCAGCTTCAGAATTTTCTTTACTCAAAAGCAGGAGGAATCCACTGTAGGTTAGTGAGGTGGATGACAAGGCCAATATCATGTGTGAGAAAGGAAAAACCTGGCAGAATTGTTGTATCCTTTAGAAGGGATAAAATGCAGAAACTGGAAGCTTAGTTAAGAAGCCCATTAAGTTGTGCAGAAAACAAGACCTAGTGTCTATCAGAATTGATTAAGACGAAATTTAACGTATTTATATTTATTTGAATGTTGATCACTGAAAGCGGTACAAAATAATTCTTATTTAATAATAGCAACTGCATGATTATGTGAATTAAAGAGGAAGTCTTAAAATAACGCAGTTGAAGCATATTTAGGACAAAAATGTGCCTTAGAATTGAGAGAGAGAGAGAGAGAGAGAGAGAGAGAGAGAGAGCCTGTCAGACTCCTCTGAAATCTTGCCTACTGTACTGAAAAATTGTCATCTAGTGAATTGCCTTCAGGCTGCATTTTCAAAAATTATATTCTAGTGGTGGTCAATTTCTCAACCAAAGAGTGATATTTCTCTCCATAAATTTGATTCCCAATCAATATTTCATATTCATAATATGTTCTAGGTGTCTCATGGTTAGAAATAAGCACGGTTAGAATGCCTCATAAATACTAAACATCACTAAACTTTGACCACATCAGGGGATTGCTATTGAAACTGAGTGTGTTACAGGTTTGCTTACCTTTCTTCTTTGAAAATTTCAATAAATAAACAGTGGAACTCATTATTTGGAGCCCCACTGTCAGAAGCTGTCATCGTTAGCCTTATCCTAATAGGAGGGAGTACTACTTATGTCTGTAAGGAGCTGGGTCTACAGTTAATGAATCTTAAATAGGGTCTACTGGCCATGAAGTTGACTGAATATAGGAAAGTGCTGATGGAATGAATGAAGTCAGCTTACCTTCAGTTCAAATGCCAGCCTCTTGCTTGATAGCACAGGGGTTTAATACATTGGCACACATGCTCTTCCCATATATTACAATTGAAATTAGCACATCTAGATTTTCACAACACTGGAACACAGGAGGGCTGGGCGGTTGCATGAGAAACTGATCGAACCTGATTTACAGAAAATGGATGAGTATCTAATAGCAGTCCACTCCCACTTTTCTGATTCACTTTTTCAACTCAGGGCAGTCACTCATGAAACTTGTATTACACCAGCATCAGTGACCGGATAAGTATGTCTTTATTTACAACCTAATACAAACTATTTTATTTGCTGGTATTGCTTTCAACTCAAACTTCGGTCTATTCTTGGGATCATCCCTTCCCATCTCTCACCCAAACTGATTCTTCTTCATAACAACATGCCAACCACTGGATTTACTTATGATGTCAAGGAACTTTGAGTCACATGTGGGTATTCTTTTCCCTCATCTAAGTTCAGCATGTGACATTTTGTGAGTATGGTTTTTGTTTCAGATTCTCTTAGAAACACTTCTCCCATCTCCTTTTTAACAATGGCATTCTTTGCATCCTCTCCCCTGAAGGACTCATTGGAGATAGTCTTCCATTTGCTTTTCTGATCTATCTCCCTCTCAAAGTCTATCAGCTAGCAGACACACAGGAATCTAGCCTCTCTCGTTAGTACTCTACCATTCACCATCGTTGTTGATACACTGGCCCAATTGTCACTAGCACCGAAAAGGATCCTCTTATCCAAGTGTGGGACATGTGTGAATCTGTGATGTTGCATGTGTTTGAAATAAGATGTATCACTAGCCTGTTGTTTTAGAGAAACATATAAAGGTGATGTTAATGGGTATTTCTTCATAAATCTAGGCTTTATCAGAAATAGACGGTAAGACCACATTGCTAAAGACACACCGTGAGTTAATTGCAGGCTGGAAAAGCAAGCAGACATGAAGCTGGAATCCTACTCTTGTCTGGCTAGCTGTCATAGTGCTCCAATGTGCAGTACAGCCTGCTGCATGGGCCTATTACTCTATGTGCTATACAACTGACTAGTCGGGCAAGAAGTGCCCACTGTGCAATAGAGACCTGACAGGGGGATAACCACCTGCTCTGTGATTGCATCTGAAACCCTTTTCATGGGAGGAAATCCATCCCTAGTACTGAAAATCTAGTCTAAAAACTATGACTGGAAATGTCATGTGTCTTAGGGCAGAAGCCTCTAGTGTTGGCTGACTGAAAGGGTATACTGAGCCTATTAAATTTTCACTTAATTTGTATGGTATACTTGTCCCCATAGATCAATGGGGCTCTCATTTTGGTCAGAGAAAATATACCCCTTAAACTCAATGCATTATATATTAAGTAATAGTCTACAAAAATTATCTTCAAGTCATGTGACTAATTACTGACAACAAAAAGTGTTTTGTTAGGAGTGGAATTTCATTTGTTGTCTGAATGGTAGAAGTTGAAATGCAGACCACAGGTTTCAGCTGCCTTTACAAGCTGGGTGATGTGACAATCACGGTGATCAATTTATGACCTATTTCTTTCATTCAAGAATAAAATGTTTGCACAGATTGTACAAGAGAATATATCAATTCAAAAACAAAAATTCAAAGGTTAGGGTCAGACAGCAATAAATACTAGAGCTATCATTATTACTTATATGCAACATAGCTTAAATGTTTTGATCTTATATGGATGTGCTTTATTCTGTTTTCTTTGCTATCGTAGAAATTAAAGTTATGATCACTTAACATCTATTAATTTATAAAAATGTTACCAATGCTCTACTTAATGATATAAATGTTTATGTAAAACCGTGTTGTTAAAATGAAAGTGGGGAGGAGAATGGGATTATTTTATATTTTTTTTCAAAGTCTGTTTCAACCTTGTGTTGTCACATGTAGACTCTACCCAGCTCACCATAGACTAGTGAATGAAAAAAAATCATATTTAAGAAAAATTATCAGTTGGGGTTTTGAAATTCAGGGCTTGTTGTGAACAGATATCTGTATCCCAGGTCTCTCTAGACCATGCATTGAGAAATTACTATTGAGGGACGATATTCTAGTAGTAAATTGATTTCCTAAAAATCAAATTTTGCCAATTGAGTAAATGTCAAGTTTCTGAATACGAGTGATTACTTCTCAGTTATTACTAATTCAGTGAGTATCTAGTGGTGCATTCTCCAACCTATTTGAATGTATGATATTATTGATTGTAACAAAGCATGCAAGTTTCTGTCCTCTGGGATGAGGAAGATTCTAAGGTAAACAGCCCTTACCTGTATGATGACCCCAAGCAGGTATGAAAGTCCCATCATTTATATGCATAGACCTGCTTTGAAAGCATGAAACTCAAATAGAAAAGAAATTTCTTTTTCTGTTACCTCGTTCCCTAGGAAACACTCTCAGGTAATAAGTGTGTGTGGAGGGAATAAAAATATGTTCCATATAAGTTTTATTTACACATTGTGCTAATGTTTTTGAATGATTTACATTGAAAGTAATGATGATACAAGGGATGGGATGTAGCTAACTGGTAGACCTCCTGCTTAGGGTGCATGTTCCCTTGGGTATTTCTCCAACAGCAAAAAAATATAAATACAAATAATATAAATCAATTAATACCAAAAATTATAGTATAAAGTAAAGTGGTACATAATATGGTATAAGATAAAAGAGTGTAATATTATATAAAATAAATATGTTAAAAGAATAATGCTGATTCTTTTCATGAACATTAATATTGTCCTAAGAAAGTGTTTTTAAAATTATAAGATAAAGGTTATTTTGATGATTATCTTTCAAAAAACCAAAAGACTTGATCACTTATTAAGATTTTTTTCCATTAAATTATAGTATTATGGTTTTTCTTGTAGAAAAAAATCATTTGTTTTTAAAAGAATTGTGATTTGCTTTCAATTTATAAGGAAAGGTGCACTTGAAATCTCAAAAGCTGAACACATCTGACCAGGGTGTTGAAAGTAACAGAAGACATATGTCTCAAAACTCTTGATATCATAAACTCCTAAAATATGATTGAGCACAGTAGCAATAACAATGACAATGATATTTGTTTAATGTGCCACTCATGAGCCTTATAAACAGCTTAAACACATTTATCAACATACACTTTGGTCTTTTGTGGGAGGAGTATTAATTTGATTTTGCAAATGCATTTACCAAGTCATAGAGAATTTAAATAAATATCTAAGGTCACAAAAAGTATAATGTTTCTGGACAGAATGATCCCAGTAATCCTTCAATTTGGAAACTTGTGGCTCTTTAGCAGTATACATTCCCATTCTCAAAAGATATTAAGTGTCAGTGCATAAACTATATAGCAATTAATTCATGCAAGTTTTCTTAAAATGATGTTAAACTTGTTTTTGTATTTTAAGAGGAAATGGTTAATTCATTAGCAAAATAGCAACAATATTGTACTAAAATAAGACACAAATGAAATTCTTAATGGGCCTAAGGAATAGCCAGCTACATGAATACTGAAATCTAGAAAACATAGATTGTTTCATTTTTAGCTCCGTCAATTAACCCATGTGCCAATGTGATGTGGTGTACAATTTCATTGTAAAATCCCCCAACTTTTCCTTTTATTCTTTGTAATACTCAATTGATAGGTCAGAAACAAAGGATTTTCTTAATCAGAGAGATCTGCCCAGTTGAGTTGATCAATAAATTAGAAGGACTATTTAATCCTATACACTTTTGAACATATTGAGTTTCAAGCAAATACTGAGAGTTTGTTGGTCACTAGGAGCTGTGCAAGCTTTCTTCAGTACCATTACCACAGCCCAATTAATTATTCAGTTCACCATCTTTTTCTTCCTTCTTCATGCCTCTAGTGCCAGCTTCAGAAAAATATGGCTCAGACAGAAACCAGGGAGTCATTGAGACACATTTCTACCCTTCACTTTCCCAGTCCACTTCGCTTCCATGTCTCCAGTTCTATCTACAAGCCATCCAGGAATCTGTCAGCCCAGCACAGTGTTCTTTGGCTTGAGCTTAGTTCAGCCCCCATCATTTCCCAAAGTTGGTGTTTGTTCCACACTGCTTCAGTCTGGGGCTGTCACCAGGGTCATCTTTGCAAACTAGAAGTCTGATCATGCCTTGTTGTGTTTAAAACTTCTTCAGAGTTTTATTTTCACATGATGAAATTAAATCTTCTGAACACCATGCATAATGCCATATGCAATATGTTCTAACTTAAACAAATATCTCAGCTCCCCCACACTTGTAAACTATCATAATAACCACTCAGAGGAAAGAGCAGAGCACAGTATAGATACCAAACACTGTCTTTTGATTTACCTGGAATTTTTCAGCCATTTTCTTCACCCAGCTGTTAATCACTTATGAAGTTTTATCTCCAGCCTTTACAATACACTGAGTTTGGCTCTTCCCCAGACTGACATCAGAGATCATGTATGCCCATGACATTCAGGGATTACTTTGACACTGGACTTAATATGTGTACATTTACCCTTGTCTTCTCAATGTCAAACACGGAGCCCATCACACTGCTGGTACTCAATAACTACATGATTAATGAAATCCAGCAAAAAACAAGAATATGTAAAACTTTTGTTTATATATCTAGTAATATATTTTCCAAAGTTGATTATTTTTACATTGTTGCAATTCTTAAATGGATAGGAAAGATCCAGTTTACAGAAAACTGTCATTATAAATTTATACAATAATATGATTTAGTAAAGAAAAATGATTATTGAGTCTCTTCTGATTCTTGGCACATAGTTCCTAAAAATCCTTTGAATCTCTGGTGAGAGCATGTAATTTTCATATTTTAAGGGATGAATGGTGGTTGTAGGACTCTAGAGAGAATTTTGACCTTGACTGATGACCAGAAAGACTAACACATCATAGAACCCCTCTCCTCATTGTCTACAGGTAATGAAGGCAGGGGATAAGAAGGACTTATTCACTAGCAGAAATGATCCAGTCCTGACTAAATATAGAAAGCTAGATGAAAACCCCTCAACTGATAGGATGCAGAGACCTGTGACTTCAGCAGGATGTCCTGCTACTGTTCCTAACCTTGCAGTTAATCTCTTAGATGTGAGTGACTTAAATTGGGAGTTGGCATTGGAAATAGAGATCATGTCATTGTGTTTGGGGACTCAGCTCTTGATCTTTGGGGTCTGTGTAGACTCTAGGAAGTTAATGTCAGAATTGAATTAAAAAGCACAGTGAATGTTCTATGTTAGAAACTTAATCAGTACAGAGGAAAGGAAAACAAATAAAACAAAAATACAATAATGGCATAAGTGTGAGTAAAATTAGTTCAGCTCAATATTGAATAAATAAAAAAATACTCTTAAACAGTAGATTAACCACAGTATGTTGAAAAATAAAGTTAGGATCTCACTTCTAAGTTCAAACAAGTAATTGGAAATACTGATTTTATTCTAATGCAATGCCCATTATTCCCTTAAGAGCATTTTCAAAGGATCCATTCCTCAATTAATCTTGAAAGAAATGTCTTTGGAGAGATTTTAAACTGTCTAAAATGGCATTTATCCACATACTTTAAAATCTGGCTTCAATGACTAGAGGGTTCACAGCAAATGACACTGTTGCCTCGTTCTCTGAGCTCTAGAATTAGCCTTGTCTGGATTTAAATTTTAGTCCTGTCACTGCCTAACTGTGCAATTTAGGGAAAATCTCTTAACCTCACTGAGCCTAGGTTTCTTCAGTTGTAAAATAGGTCAATGATAGTCTCTGCCTCACAGATTGCTTTGAGATTGAAAGAAGATAAAAGAGAAATAAGACTTAAATGCCTTGTAAGAGAGAGTAAAGTTCTATGTGTGCTTTCATTTCGTCTGTATTATACGTGCAACGTTACATTGGAAATCTGCACTCCTTCAGCTCACACCTCATTGAGTTCTGCTTTATTCATAGCCCACATGTGGCTGGCAGCCCTCCTGAGCAGCAGTATTATCAGCCATGCCCTGAGAGGCAGGGAAGTATTTCTGAGCATCTGGCTCTTCAAAACCAGCTGGCCTGCATCATAAACCCTACCTCCCGTTGTCCAAATTTCCCAAGTCAGCATGACACTGATAGAGAATTCAAGGAGAAGACATTGCTGGCATCGGATAAGCAATAGCTCATGATTCTACACGGTCACAAGTCATTGTCTTGCTCAAGATGGGAAACTCTGGTTTAACAGCAACTGCTTTTGCCCAAATTACTCTACCAAGCCTTCCAGAGATGAGTTCTTTACTTAATACTGATATCAGAGCATATGGTGAGCATTGCCTGCACAAGGCATGAGTTGACTTATTTAGGGGATAAGGGCATGCAAATCTGCTGGCTGGAAACCAGAATCTGATAATGATGAGGAGAGCCAGCCAGACACATCACAACTATCGTCAAACATGACACTGATTCTTTGGTATCACAGCCAAACACCAGATGAAGAACATAGTTTGGTTTTTTTTTCATGACTCTTGACACTTCTCTTGTAGTCCATAGGATAATTTTTTTCTTCTATAAACTAGTTGTAGAGCTGCTTTATCCCCACTTGAGTGTGAAATCCATAAAAAGTTACTTCATGTCCAATTTTGCTTTGTAAATGAAGATGAATAAAAATAATTTTCTGTAATAAAAGACCACCAGTTACTAATATTCTCATTTAAGTCAATCTTTTAAAAAAAAAGGATGTTAAATTCTGATGGGCGAATTAAATATTAAATGCTAATTCAAGTAAATAAAGTCTGCTGGGCAATCATAAAAGGTGAATACATTTGAATAACAAGAGAAGATTATCATCATCTGCATTCATATGTCAATAAAAGAAAAGCTAAAAAATGTGCTAGACCCATATTCTGTCATCTGTATTTCCTGAAAGAGGAAGGAAATTGTATCTGGAGTGCAGCCTTCAATATTTATTTACTGTGTGTGAGTGCATGTGTGTGTGTATGTGTGTAGGCATGTGTGTGTGTACTTATGTGCATGAGAGTGTGTGTGGGGTTGTGTATGTGTGCATGTGTGCATATGAGCATGTGCCTGTGAGTGCATGTGTGCATGAGCATGTGTGTGTGCATATGTGCATGTGAGTTTGTGTGTGTTTGTGTGTGTGTGTGTGTGTGTGTGTGTGTGTGTGTGTGTGTGTGTTATGGGTGTTCCAATAACTCATGCAGCTGCAAGTGAGCACCGGATTCTTGTACCACTTTTTATGTCCCACTTAACCTGGGTAAATGGGAATGAAACTCTGGCTAGTAGTAGGCTTTATTAGAACACAAATATAACTACTGAGCAAACTGGCAAGCATCTTGAACATTGGTTTCAAGTGACCATGTTGATTAGGAAGAAAAAGAGTAGAGTGGAGATAAGATAGCATAGGTCAAACATGAGGTCAATCATAGATACATTTCTTCAGGAAGAAACACTTGAGCAAAAATGAATGCAATACAGTGTTCTGTTTTGTTGTTGTTTTGGAAGCATTGATTAAGTATCTCTAGAGATGAAATAGAAGAGTAACATGTGTGAAAGAACATAATGAAGTCTATCAAAACCCTGAAGATTCACCAGGTTTATAATCTAAATTAGACTAGAAAAGTCTACACTCTACACTGAATGGAGGATTGAATTAGGTGAGATCAATTACAACAATTGTACATTTTCAACAACTTTAAAAAATGACATTAAACTGTATTGAGCTTAGAAACCTCAAAATTTATATTTTCATGAGAAGACCTCATGACAAGGTTCTTCTAGACAGCAGAAATCTGACAACAGTAAGGAATAAATTTGAAATTTCATACTCACATTTTTATGAATGTACCTAAATTTCTAATAGGCCCTTAACTATAAAAAAAATACTGAGTTAAATCATAAGTAATACTTTAGCTCAAGACAGATAAGAGAGCTGGTCAATTGTTTTGCTTGGTTAATCGCTGTTTTATGCTTTGCTGAGATATTAATGGAAATTACACCCTTTTTATAGGCAGAAAATTGTCTTTCACTTTATTTCATATTCCTTATATAAATGGGGTTCTTTCAAAGTTGATAGAGGTATCAGACATACTTAAGGAAAACCAGGAATTTATGCACAATCAAGTGACTATTTTTCTTTAAATTTAACTTTGAGGTCATTGGGATTTACATGAGCTATTCAGTATTTATAACAACTCATTAATATTGGTTCAATGAGAGATGAAAGAAAGACACAAAGAAAGAAAGAAAGTGGGTGAAAGAAAAATTGAAAGATGGAAAGAGAAAGAAAAGAAGGCATCTGGATGTGGCTCGTGCCTGTAATCACAGTACTTGGGAGGCTTAGTTACAGGATTGCTGTGAGTTCAAGGATAACTTGGGTCTAAAGGAAGTACCATGTCAGCATAGGCAAAAGTGACACTGCCTCAGAAACAAACAAGTAAAAAAGAAAGAAAGAAAGACAAAATATAAGAAAAGCAAAAATATCATAGCTAATATTTTAAAATAGAAGTTCAATACTACATAAGTGGTCCTAACTACAACAGTGAGTCTGTGTAATGTCTATACTGATTTTATACATTGGGTTGTTGTTGGTGGGTCTGAATATTGATATTACATTTTAACTGTCTGTAAACTGTCATAAACTATTTATTTATCTGATTCCTCATTTCTGAAATGACATAACTTTTATTGAGGGGTTATGACTGAACCAGTCCTAAGATTCCAGTAAAGAAATAAGTTAAAAGAAGTAAGTAGTTAAAAAAGTATCAATGATCGAGTGAGTTACAATGAATATTTTGTTTATAATTTATATTATAAGTATTATTGTTTCTGCTGTTTCTTCCTCTGTTTCAGAGTGGAGCAGATTTTCAAGTGTTTAGTTTAAGAGTCTTTGCTTCAAAATACAAGACTGAAGGACCCACTGAAGGCACATTGGCAGCATGTTTACATCTGGTGACTATTTTGAACATTTTAAGTTGAGGAGATTTTAAAAGTTTTGATGCATAGCAAATATTTTGTCTTTCGTCTACTTAAAACTATTAATATTCATTAGTTATACATAACATTTCATATATGCATATAATATATTTTGATAAATTCACCCCCTATAACTATCTCTTTATAAAAATCTTTTGATTTATTTATTTGCAAGCACTGAAAGATAGAGCGTAGAGAAAAAGAGGGTATGGGCACGGCAGACATAAATGCATATGCCACCTTGTGCACCTGGTTTTATGTGGGCACTGGGGAATGGAACCCAGGTTAGTAAGCTTTGCAAGGTAGCACCTTAACCACTGAGCAAACCCTCCAGATGTCTGTTACCATGGCTTTTCTCTTCCTCTCCACTCACTTCCTTACTCTTATCAACTTAAAAAATGCACCTTCTATTTTAAAGTCGTTTTAACTTTTTTACTGATAATTTTTATGAATGTGCATAATGTGTTTTGGTTATAATTTGGTCATTAGCTTCTTTTGCCTCCCCTCTCCTCTCCTATTTTCATGGAACTAGTTCTTTCCCAGAAGTCTGCCTTCTATTTACTATCAGGAATGATGGAGGAGAGAGAGAAAAATTTAATCTTCTTTTAATAAGACTAATAAATGTTTATTATTTTGGCAAGGTGGAATGTTAGAGTTTATGAAATTGCCCATTCTCAAGGAGAGCTGGAATGTACAAGAATTAATCTGATTTATTTATTAAATTATGAAGTGAATTTGATTTTTTTAAAATGTAAGTCATGCTATTTCTATTCTTTTTTGGCAATAAATTAAAGGATCAGGAGAGATGACTTAGTGGATAAAGCATTTGCTTTGCCAGCATGAGTACCTGAGTTCAGAATCCATCACCCATGAAAAAATTCAGTCATTTTGGGAAGTTTTAGAATCCCAGTCATGGGCAGAAAAGAAGAGAAGTAGAAACAAGAGAAACCAGTGGGAATTTGGGGCCAATAGGCTTGGAAGAAGCATAGTGAGACCCTACCACACAGGAAGGGAGAATTAAGGACAGACACCCAGAAGTTGTCCTCTGACCTCCTCGTATACTCTGTTACATGCACATGCCCATGAACACACACACACACACACACACACACACACGCACACACACACACATACACACACACACCATGCAAATCACATAGTCAATATTCCTCCTATTGCAAATATTCCCACCAAAGAAATTTAAGAGGTTGATATTGATGTCATGAATTTGATAATCACAGTTGTCCTTTGTAAGCAATTTTGTTTTTACATATATTTACACTCTCCAAAAAACCTGAAGCTACTGAAGAGGCAAAACCCTTTAATTATAGCCATGGGGTGACACATTAGATAGACCTCTTAACAAAATCATATCTCTCCTTTCCCTAAGAAATATATTTAATTCTTTCTTGCCTTACCTGAACCCCTCCCCTTGAGTGGGAGGTGCCTCTTATTAGAGCTCAAACTTCATCCAGAAACTGATGGGTGAAAGACAGGCCAACCAGCTGTCACTCTGGCTCACCTGGGCCAGAGGATATAATTACCTGAGGAAGGAAAGGCTCCTCTCTCTTTCCCCCCCCCCTCTCATTACTGGCCAGCAGAGAGACATCTAAATCTCCAGGTTTAGTTAAACCACGGCCTGTGGTGAGTTGGCTGGGGCTTCTTCCCCACATAAACCTTTTTTTCCTCATGATGAGAGCACTTTCATATTTTCCCTTCTTTTGCTTGGCTGATAAGCACCGTTCCTCTGATTTTGTAGACATGTGCTCTCCTCACTAGTGGCTGAAGATCTCTGTAGCTTCTCCTTTCCTCCACCTAAATAGAGTCTCCCACTATACCTTATCCTCTGGTGGTCTATAGTATTAATTCTTTAATTTTATATGACAAGAATATGGATATTCTTAAATTTTAAAGTATGCTGAAACTAGTTAGGAACCCCAACTTTCCCATTACTTCAAGTCAAGAAAATATTTTTAATAAGGCCATATTTTTTCTTTCTTTTCTCACTCAAAAATGATATCCATCAATCCAAACAGTTAAAATATTATTTTAGACTGTGATAATATTTTTTCATAATGAAGAAAGACCTAGGTTTCTTTTAAAACACACACATAAAATTGGTCTGCTTTCATACTAAGCCTTGCTTTCATTAAGGTCAGCAGGTTCTTCCAACCCCATATTGTCACTGAGACATAGTTCCCTGCCACAAACCTTAAAGCAAGGGGCAGAAAGTCTCCAGAATGTTCCGGCAAAATAACCCTTGGCCATTTCAAAGTTTACTTTTGTGTGATCATCTCAGTAATGAAAAGCTCACTAACACAGAGAATTAATAGATAACTAGCATATCATATCATCATTTTTCATCAAATACCATATGATATGACTGTCTTAATTTTGTAGAGAAGCAATGTATAATGACAGAAATTTGAAAGAAAGACATCTCAGGGGAAGAAGATATGAGTGAGAATCAGGTTCAAGTGGACAGGTAGGAATTTTAGAATGATAGGATATGTAAAATCTGTTTTTGATGGCAGCATGTCTATTAAAACTCATCAACGGCAAATTGAAACGTGTGATTATTTGCTATGCAAATTTTACTTCCCAAAAGCTATTTTAAAAATAGAATGTAATATGCATTCACATACAAATTTTCATATTTACACAGCATCATGAGATTTTTTTTGCAATTTTAAGCTATTTTTTCAGTTTTATAAAATATGCTAACTTATCTTTGGATGATTAAACAACAAAATTTTAATATAGTCTTATTCTAAATTATTCAGATCCATACATATCTCAAAATTTTCTATAAATCAGAAATTTATCAATCTTGCCACTTTAAACAATATGGTCATTTTACATTTGTATTAATATTTTCCTTTCATTTGCACATAACATACTATCTTCACCATCTGTCAAATTTCTCTTGCTTGACAAAATCTAAATTGTATGCTCCAGATTAAAAATTATGACAACCACAATTCATTTAGATGACAATGTACTGTTATAAGTCTTGCCATCTCATATTTTATCCAACTTTGTCACCTTATGCAGACGTCTGTTCTCCGTTTCCATTTCATAGGTTGATAATTCACGATTGTTCTACAGCCCTTCCCTAAATACCATGTTGTTGTCCAGTTTAAGTTTACGAATTATGTTATCACTTATGAGTCACTCAGCAACTAAAAATGATAATATGTTTCCTTATTTTTATGTATGGACCTACTGTGTTAAATAGAACAAACACCTTAGTAATTCAACTTAATCATTTTTTAATCATCATGGTTCAACTACTCTGGTCTAGGAGGTGATTTTTTGATTATGTGTATGATGACAGTGTCTAGTGACAGTAGTAATGGTAAAATACTTTAATATTTTCATAATGTCCTATATTAAACAAGAAGTGTGCATGCCTGAGACATAGTTTAAAAATAAGATTACTTATAGAATTCTAGCTAGAAGTACTTGTCAGAAGAGGCAAAACAGAATTTTTCCCTGACCTTTCTCATTCTAAGTTAACAACATGTGTGGAAGAAAGCAAAGAAGACATAAGATTCTCAGGGTTTATCCTGCCTGTGATGGGCTGCCTTTGAGGAAAGCTACTATGTAGAAGATGACCAGTATGCTATTAATTAGAAAATGATACTTAATTATTACAGACAAATGTTTTAAAGGAAATGAAAATAACTTAGAAATGAAAATAATTGTGATCATTTCATTTGAATAAGGTCTTTATTTCTGATTTGTTTCATGTAGCTAAGGTCATCATATTATTTATTACTCCTAAATCTCCATGAATCTGATATTTTTTTAAATATTTAATTCATTTTTCATGTGTGAAGTGAGAAAACTTTTCAAAAAGAAGTTTATAGAATTATAGTCAATAAATGAGGATTATTGATAGTTGATTGAAATCATTAAAATACGATTGTCAATCTTCCTATTTGAGGATCTTCTATTATATTCTTTTTCTTGTATGACTATTGTTCTCTGTTTCAGAGAGAAACTGACAACTTGGCAAGTACTAGAGATATCAAAGAATGAAGGAGCAAAGTTGCCCCCATTCCGTCCAAACATGTGGTAATGAAATCAATGTGTCTGTAGTTTAGAATCCCAGGATAGGCTCTAGGTTTTACCATGGCTTCTGATTCATATTTCTATTTTGTTGAAGACATTTAGCATGGGAAGCCAACTGTGTAGAAAAATAGTGTGTTGTATTTTTCTAGAGAAAACTTTCAGCAATCTGAGATGTTTATTTTAAGATAGAGAACAAAAGTGATGAGAACTGAAGCATGATATAAAAATCACTGAACAAAGGGGTTTGTTGTTTGAGAAATGCTTTCAATAATGAAATGTCCTCTCTAATATAGTATTTTAATAATTAGAAAGTGCATTTAAAAACTCTGTATACACATGATAAAACAATATTTTAAGGAAAATGAAGACATTATAATCTACTAAAAGAATACAAATATCAAGAAAAATCAGCAAGTAAACCTATTGTAGACTGAGGAAAGCCCAAATGTCTTTATGGATATGACTTTGCTACATTGAAATTCCCATATTCCAGAAACCCACTCTATCCAGGCAAACCTCAACAGCTGATTAACTGATAACTGGATCAAGCTAACCAACATGGACTAACATTTACTTTGCACAAATAGTGCCACTTTGAAAATGGTAATGCCATCTTTAGGTGAGAGGAGTCAGAGGAGATGCAGATAGACGGTAGAGGATTTTTCAAAAGTAAAATGGAAATTTTTCCATTCCTGATACTGAGGGATATGAGGTTCTTTATTAATGATTGTTTCATTTGCCCAACATGTTCTCCGAGCCTGTGGTATGGGCCAGAAGCCAGCCACCTCTCACACCTCTCTAAGAAAGGTAAAATACCTAAGAATATAAACTGGCACAAGTCATCTTTGTGGATTTAACTTGTATCAAACAATAATCACCAAGGTGTCACTAGACGTGGCATACTGGTCAGGATTCTTTCTTTTGACCTTGTACAATTTTTCTTTTCTTCCTTCTGATATTATACATTTTTTCCAACTTAGTAAAGCAATCAGAAATGTGATTTTTTTTTCAGTAAGCCCTGAGTTTTTAGGATATAAAAAAGCAAAGCATTCTTGTAAAAGTAACTTTTGCTTTTCCATCACTATTTCCATGTTCCATGCAAAACTTTAAAAATATTCCCTTGAAAAAAATTCCGATTGAATCAGTTAGATTTTTTTTCTTACTTTTTATAATAATACATACCTGATGTTACATTATAGGCTAGATGTCTCACTAGGTTTGTTAAAATAACTGTACTTAAAAAGTTTATTGAAATGAATTGGGAATTATGAAAATTTACAATTCTAAAAATATCAAAAGGCTTCAATAATAACAGACTATCATATTTTTTCTGATTCGTTTCATGTAGCTAAGGTCATCATATTATTTATTACTCCTAAATCTCAATGAATCTGATATTTTTTTAAAAATATTTAATGCATTCATATTAATTGAAGCAAAGCTAGATAAATCCGACAGCATGTGTAAGAATCAAGTGGGAAAACATGTTCTTGTCAAAACTGCAAAAAGTCAATTGATTCCTCAGATATTTTCATAACATTGATGTGTTTAAATGCACAGACGTTTGCATTCACTGTGTAGACAAAACATCCTAATGACTGCCTAGATTGGTTAAATTTATTCACCCCTCTTTCCGATGACTACCACCATGTGGGCACCCTAAATAGTCTAATTTGTCTAATGATGTCTTGAAAAATACATGGAAAACTTTGTTGTTAGAAAAGTTCCTTAAAACTATAATACTTTTTTTTTGAGAATCTTCAGGTACTTGAACTGTTATCAATCTTTTTTTTTTTTCAGGTCGTCCATAAGGAAGGATGAGTAGACCCTGGAAAGACTTGGTTTTGAGACATGAAGTAGAAAAATAAAAATAAGAGCTGGAGAGATGGCTCAGCGGTTAAGGCACTTGCCTCCAGTGCCTAAGAAAGTGGGTTCAATTCCCCAGGACCCATAAACCAGACCCACAAGGCGGTGGCCCTGGTGTTCTCTCTCTCTCAATCTCTCTCTCTCTCTGTCTCTCTCTCTCATTGAAAATGAATAAATAAAATATTTTGAAAACTAAAAATAAAAAGAAAAAGATTTGTGTATGTCTTTAAGATCTCAAGTGTAATTTCTCTTCAATCTGAACATTGAAAAATAAAACCCGATTTTGCCCTTATTTTAATTATAATGTGGTTGTTTGAAAGCATGTCACCCATTGACTTGATTGTTAAAATTAAACTTCTAACTTAGACCTCCAGCTCCCTGTCTGGAGGAGGTGTCCCTGGGAACAGATGCTGCAGTCCAACCCTATAGTGTCACTGGGGGCAGATTTGAATTCCAGCCCCATGGTGCAAGAGAGCTCTGACAATTGTTTGCTTACTGTGTGGTGGGTTCTCTCTGCTCGGATCTCTGAAGGGGAGTCAGCTTCCTCCATCACTGACAAAACTTCCCCTGGGCCTGGAGGCTTGAAATAGCCCCATTTCTCCCATATACTGTCTTTGTCGGAGTGTTCATCCCAGCAAGTTGGAACTCTCTATGACAAATATTCATTGTAAGAATTCATCAAATAAGTGTCATTCCAAGCTTAAATTTTTATTTAATCTTCACTGGATGGCAATACTCACTCTCAAATGTGTGAATTTCATGTACCCACAAGGGCTAGGCTTCAAGAATTTCTATCTGTGTACTGATACGAAAAGCAAAATTCCAGCACCAATATTTAGTACCCATCTGAAAATATTTAACATGTGACTTTGAATGCAAACGAAAATCATAGAAAATTCTGTTTTATACCATAATTTAGACATTTATTCTTACATAAAATGTTTTACTTCAAAGTTGGTAAGAGTGGATAAACACAGAAAATCTCCATATTCTGTTTTTTCTCATGTTACACATATTTCAAGACAATATTTTCATTGCCATCACAGAGTGCCTTTGTTTCAAAATTATTGGGTTGAAATAAAAACATTTCTAATGAAAGATGGTGAATTTTAAAATTAAGTATATGAATAGGATTATTCACTAGTAACTTACTTTACTTCAAATATATCCTGTTTTACTCATCTTTGTCACTAGTTTTGGTGTTGCTATTGCTTCATCAAAATCCTTGTCCTGATGAAATCGCGTGAAATTAGAAAGCTTCCCCTTGATTTTTTTAGCACACTGTTGGAACAAAATGGAGCATACCTGTTTTTCATTTCTTCTACCTATGTCTGATTGTCAATTTCCTCCCTCAACTAAAAAGACAAGACTATTTCTGTATAAATGAAGTCACATTGCTTTATATAGAGAAAGATAATTAGCATTTTTTTGAAAAATCTCCACATTCTAGATAGTAGATTGAACCATGTATCTCTGGTTCTTTCTCAGTCACAAATTATATTTTCCTGATGAAAACACAAGGACTCTGAGAAAAGATATTTAAGAACTCATAGAACGATTCATATATAAGAAACACTGGTTTTTACCCTAGTCTCTTGCAAATTAGTTATGTGATCTTAGGCAAGTATTTCACCTTTCTCAAAATTAGCTCTTTATCACTATGATAAAAGAATTTTAAGAATTCTCAATCAAAAATCATTTATAATTTTATACATATATTACTTCATTCTTATTTTATCACTATTCCAATAGTACTATTTATTTTAAAAAATTGGTTGGATCATTATAATGTTTATCCTTCAAAAATCCAAGTGATGGGCTGGAGAGATGGCTCAGAGGTTAAGGCACTTGCCTCCAGTGCCTAAGGCCCCGGGTTCAATCCCCCAGGACCCACATAAGCCAGACCCACAAGGTTGTGGCCCTGGTGCTCTCTCTCTCTCTCTCTCTCAATCTCTCTCTCTCTCTCTGCTTGAAAATGAATAAATAAAATATTTTAAAATAAAAATAAAAAAAATCCAATTGATTATAATAGTTGACATCTGTTGACTCACAGATTTGTTACATGATAGAGAATAATTTAAAAATTTAAATGATTCAAATAAAGAGACAATATGAGAATATTTGCTATATATTGAAGTACTTAGAGGCAATTAATCATTGACTTATTAAAATGACAATTTCATCTTCATAAATGACAAGGACAGGTGAAACTTATAATTTTAAAATGATAGCTATTATGTATAAATTACATAGCTATAAAAATACAGAGTCATGTTTGAGATCCTCACAAAATAATTTATATATAATTAAATCATTCCAACAAGAACTTATATTACACCCACAAAATAAATTATACTACATGCCATGAAAATGAGCTAAGTTTGGTAATTATGTCAACCACCATTTATCTCTCAGAAGCAAAGAGACATTGTAAGTAGCCTTGGCTGATTCACTAACATCACTACGACTATTGAGACTTACCAACAGCAAAACAACTTTTAATGTTTTTAGTTACTGGTTTTAAGCTTTAAATAAATAACATTAAATTTGAATTAACAAGTTTAGAAATTTATACTTGCAATGAAAACTAGGTTGATCCTTCATAGTATAAATAGTATAAAATAACTGCTTTGAAAATTTGCTAAACAAAATAGAGAAAAATGCTAGAGAAAATGAAAAGTAGATAGATGGGAATTATTTAGTTATAATAAATAAAAATAAAATTATGGGCTTTGTATATTCTAGAAGAGAATAAAGAATTTCATTTAAGTAAACCAAAGTGGTAAGCCATATCAGTGTGATATTGCAGAGAAAAAATAAAAAAAATACATACAATTTTAATATTGACAGGTCATTTACAAGCACAAATTTGAAAAAAAAATAAAGAAATGCTGGGTATGATATTTGTTTAACAAACATAAAATACTAACAATTCTAATCTTAGATTGTCATGTTTAATTATCTATTAAAAACCCCATAAGTTCCTTTTTATAGGGCCCCCAATATATAGCAAGTGAAAGCATTAATAAGTCAGTAACCACCTAAGGGAAAAATCCAATAACAAAAGAAAAACCAGCTTTTGAGAGCCAGGTGTATTCTGATCCCTCTTGAAATATAAATCCATTATGGAATAGAGAAATCTTTAAGTGTTATTTTGATTAATTAAGCAGATACTAATTAAATCTTCTAAATATCATCATGTTGAACGTGGAGCCTGGATAAGCAGAGTAAGGCATTCTTCATTTCTCACAATCATTACCATCAACATCAACAGCAACACCAAGTTCATCAGTATCATTATTATCTTCTTAGTCCTTTGTATTTTTATCTGTCTACAAAAATCTTATAACTCAAGGAATGTAGTGTGAGGGACAAAGGCAACTTCATCAAAGCATGGAGGGAAACATACTGCTGAAATACAGCTTTAAAGAAGACAGGGTCTACTATTTACTGCTAGAAAATGGCAGCATCTTGTAGCAGACAGTAATGTAAGTGGCCATCATTCAACAGCAACAAAGACAGAGTACAACTTCTAAGGCAAAGAGACAGAAATATGAACAGCACTTGCCCTGCAAACCACAGCTACAGCTGCTCCCCGGAAGACATACTACAAGTGAGTTCTCAATACAAACTATTTAATGATCAATCACAGAGATAGTAGGGAAGCCTTCTTCATACTTGAGTGAAATTCTATTAAATTCAGCACTGTGTTCAAGATGACTGATGATAGTTTTATCATCAAAATATGAGTACATTTATTTGCAGTATGTATACATGTCATATATGTGTGTATAGGAGAGTATTCTAGTTTTTTTATTATTCTTAACTGTTTGAATCTGTTATAGGTTGATAAATTATAGATAACTAGAATTTATATGTTTGTTTACATGCCAAGAGACAGTATGCATGGTCTATTAAAAATAGTGTCATCAAATACTGCATACAACCTCAAATGCTCTAATATGTCTTATTCCAGTTTGTATGTCTTTTTTAACTGAAACTATTTTATTCATTATTTATTGGAAAAGGAGCAACTTATTCCTGGTTGGAATTAGGTACTCTTGTAAGCATTATAAATATATACTTTCACACAAAGTAATATGAACGGTAGCATACAAATAACATGCTGGAGGACAAAAAAGGAACAAAATAAACCAATACATCAACATGTACTTTAAAACCTTTACTGAAGACAGAAAAAAATGAAAAACCTATTGATGTAGATATAAAAAATGGAACATAATACACACTATCTAGAATATTGAGATATATATTTGTATACAAAAAAAAGGTACAGACAGAAAGGGAAGTGATGTACAACTCACAGTCATTTATTATAGATACAAGGAAGACCAAGCCTTCAGGGTCTAGAGGCAGGAATAATCTCTGTGTGCTCCATGAGTTATCAGTAGGCTACCCTGGCTCTATAGGGTGGATAGCAGGGAAAGGCCCAATAATGAGGTTAGGTAAATGATCCAGGGAGATAGACTGTGCACCATGTTTAGGTTAGTAGCAAGTCAGAGAAAGAATATGACCAGGGAATAACTCTGACATCTGCGGGGTTTTGTTTTTTGAGGTAGGGTCTCTCTCTAGTCCAGGCTGACCTGGAATTCACTAAGTAGTCTCATTGTCGCCTCAAACTCATGGAGAGCCTCTGCTTTCAGAGTGTCAGACATCAATGTTTTAAGACATTCTAATTTCTGACTAGAGTATTGCATATATATTGGGCAAAGAAAGAGAAAGCATTATTTTAAAAGAAAAAAAAATGCTAAAATGGTTTTGTAAGACATTAAAAGCAAAACAAGATATTGACTTAAGCTGAGATGTTAGTAAAATGTGGGAATGTAGCTGTGTGGGTGATACTTGGAAGAAGAGTCTAAACCCTTGGATTTGATGTAGGCAGTGATTAATAAGGATTCCTGGTTTGTTCTATGGTTTGGGTGGCTGATTAGGTTTGTTATCATGAAGAAGTATCCATGTTTGGGGACTTATGGTGTTTAGGATTGGCCCTGTTGTATTGGAGATGACTTTTTCCAAGAAAAAAAATTCTTGGAAACTCACATGTATATAAATACATAATAATAAGAAGAGAAGTTTTGTTTGCAAATTGAATACTGTGAACATGTAGGTAATCTTTAAAATTGGCAATATTTTGGTTTCAACCTCCAGACTGCAATGGTAAAACAAAAAAAAAATGAACAGAAAAAAAAACACTTTGGCTTAAGGAGATAACAAAAGAATGAGAATAGCTTGATGTGATGAGGGAATAATGGTTGTAAGTTACACCTTGATAGATTTCAACTGGCAAACACATGTGTAGGGAAAAGCAGAAAAGACATCAGTGTAAAGGAACACCAGTTAAATTAATGATGGAGTTCCAGGGAATGTTTACTAGCAGGAAGAATTCAATGTCATGATGAAACCTGAGGTGGAAAAATTTATGAAAAATATCACCATGAAACACAGTATAATGCAGAAACCATTTTTGACTTTGATGAAAGAAGTCTCCGTGTGTTATTCAGGACAGAATTCAGCCTGGAGTGGATAGAAGGGTTCATAAGAAAGAAAGGACAAAAGACAAATATATAACCTAATCTTTAGACTATGAGATGATAATCATGGGCCAAACATCTGAAGACATTAGGCGTGACAGGATCCAGAATATTTGAGAAAAGTTTTATTTTTTAAATTTATTTATTAATTTGCAAAGAGGGAGGAAAGGATGGAAAGAGAAAGAGAGATAGAGAGGACAATGAGCATACCAGGGGCTTTTAACACTGCAACAAACTCCAGATTCAAGCCCAACTCTGGGCATATGACTTTATATGGGTATTGGGGAATCTAACCCAGGGCCATTAAGCTTGGCAGGAATATACCTTTATATGCTGAGCAATATTATCTCTGAGAAGAATTCTAACCAGAGAAAAACAGAAAACATTGTCACAGAGTACATGTCGTGAATTGCTGTCTTCCAGTCCCCGTGTGGCTATTGCCTACTTGAAACTTCAGCAACTATGACTAGCCACAGGAGACCTTCATAAGATTGGGCACATAATGGTGAGGTGGTAGGGATCAGAAGGCCCTATCACAAAAGGTCTGTAAATGCTTAACTGTTGAGAAAAAGGAGAATGTGTTCTTCAGTGTTATAGCTGTTTATATGTTGTCCATGCTTCTGGGAGTAAAGCAAATTGATTTCATTACTTCGCCAAGCTACACTTGGGTGGAATCATTTATTTGATCTGTCAATGCTGCTCTACCTAAATTAAACAAATGTGCATTATCTGCCACGACAATGTAATACTTGGAACTTCAACAGGGTCAAACAAAACCAAAGATGAGTTTTAGAGAAGCCCTTTGTGCAGCTAAGCTATCTGAGAGTCATGTACACAGGGGTAATCCTCATAAGGCCATTTTTCTTAGTATAGTATAGTATAGTATAGTAAGAAGTACCTCCTTTTTGCAATAGTAGTTGAATTTCCCCAACTGTTGAAAACAGGCTATTCCATGAGAAAGTGGAGTACTCTTGGGGTCAGATACAGGGTTGCCATTTTCCTCAATGTGCTGTGTTGTGGCCTAGCTCCTTTATGAGTGGTGCTGCAGTCAGCTTTCTAGTTGCTGTGCAGAAAGAACCCAAGCAAAAGTGGCTTGTGGACGAATGAGTTTATTTGGCTTACAGACTCTAGGGGAAACTCCATCCCAGCAGGGAAAATGATGGCAAGAGCAGAGGGGTGGACATCACCTCTGCCACAACACTGTAAACAATGGCAGGAAGGTGTGCCAAACACTGGCAAGGGGAAGCTGGTTTATAACCCCCATAAGCCCACCCCAACAATACAGCTCCAGTGAGGTTTTAATTCCAGAACTGCCATCCTCTGAGGATCGATCAATCAGGACACATCCATTTGTTTGTGGGGGACACCTAGATCAAACCATGACAAGTGGGCTCTACTCTATGAGTATGTGGGTACTTCCAAAACAAGTGTCTGTGGAAAATATATTCCATTGCTTGACCCTTGCTCTGTAAATAGCACATGCAACTGTTGCTGAATTCTTTGCTTAGAGAGAATTTTCCTGACAAAGAGAGAAATTATAAGGATAAAAATAAATTGATACTCTTTTTTAGATGCTAAATTGGCAAGAAAATAAAACCAAAAGTATAAGATACAGGTACTAATTTACAATGTGTGTGTATGTGTGTGTGTGTGTGTGTGTGTGTGTGTGTGTGTGTGTGTGTGCGTGTGTTGGGGGAAGGAACACACAAGGAAGACCTACAAAGTCTGCATAATCTAAGGCAGTATGAGAAACAAATTCCAAATGGATGGGCTGATAATCAAATAGGATTGGAATCCTGAGCAGGAATAGATCTCAACAAAGATGCAGGAGACTCCCAGGTCTGTAATGGCTCAGGGAGCATTGGGGAAGAAGGAGTGGAAAGATTGTAAGAGCCACAGCATGGGTAAGAAAACACTGATACACCACTCCCCTTCAGCATAGGGACTGAGGTCTTTATGATCCTACAGTGATTACCATAAATCCACTGAGGAGGACCAACAGGGTAGTGAAAGTTGCAGCAAGGAGATCAAAGAGTATAGACTGTTTAATTCTAAAATAAAAGTAAAATATAAACAAATAAAGCAAGAAAGTACTCAGGACAAAAACTCTCCCCCTTCCCAGCCTGGCTGTAAAGTGGGAGGACAGACTAAGAAGATGCTCCTCAGAGAGGGAAAGATAAAGAAGTTGTAAAGGATACGGGGCTTACATATGTGTTTCAGGCACATTTACATGAATACGACATGCAAATAGAAGGAGACTCATCATCAAACTCAGGTGTGTCATGGAGGGACCTGTGGGCTCAAGAGACTGACTCAGGAAAAGAAAAGCTGAGGTAAAGAAAGAAAACTGATGCTGGAGGTGATGCTTACAGACATCTTTTGGATGAGAATGGATCATGTGTGTGTTCGAGCCTTGCCATAACAAGAAAGGTGGCATCCATTTTTTCCATCCCTAGTTAAGTAGCAACCAGAAAAAAAGGCTACTTTGTTCTTAATATATATCAACATAGGCTATTAGTGACATCTGGTGATAGACTCCCCTTGGAAATCAGGGACTGCAGAAAAAATTGGGAAGAGCAGACATTACTGAGGGAACTGGAGTTGAGGTTGATAGTGTTTGATGCTGTTTACTGGGCCAGGAAAATTGTTTTTACATAGGAGTTTCCATCAAATCTGTAATCCTGCAATAAACTCCCATTAGCTACTTCTGGTCAGATGCATTGTCCCAGGAATTTTCCTACAGAAAATTGTTGTCAGAAGTGGGTTAGCAGCAGGGATGAGTCCTGCCCATATGGCTCTTGGCCTTTTGGAACAGGTTTGTTGTGAGGACGATGGGAGGATTTGGTACATTAGAGCAGATAAAATTTGCAAAGCTATACACAGACCTTGATGGACATTCTGTTAAGAGTCTGAAAGATCTGAATTAAGAGACAATTGTGGACTGTAAAGGCTTGAGTTATGAAGATTCAGAAGAGAAAGAAGAAATTCTGTCAGTACTGGGATACTGGCAGAAAGGTTGTCTGCATTCTACCAATATCCTGAGAATTTGAGCAATTTGAATTTAGAAGTAATATTGGACAGAATTGCATTTTACAGAAAACTGAACAGAGCAAAAGGAAATAAAGATTAAAATTCGACACTGATTAGAAATTTAAGAAAGTTTGACATTGTGAGCACAAAGAGTGGTTTCTGGGACATTTGTATGGCCAGTGTGATATTAAAGCCCCACAAACTCTTCTGTAATGGGACAATGGGAGAGATGCCCTGAGCATAAAGAAACCTAACTCATGGAAGGATCAAGCTACTAAGAATGCATTATTTGTTTTTTAAATAGAAGACCTAAAAGACCAAAAGGAAGAATGGTGAAGAAATTTCATTCACCCTGATCCCAGACAAGATGGATTTACAAATCTGATGGCCTATACCAACAGATAAACAATTTGGAAGTTTAATAAATGCAGAAATAGTGTCTTGAAATGCACAAGGATCTGAAAATGTGATGTGAGACAAGATTGAAATCCCTCCATGGCAAAAAGTTGCGAAGAGGAGCTGTGAGACCCCATGGGTTCAGAGATGACAATTTTGGAGAACCCATGGTTTAGGGTGACTGACAAGGAGAGATGATAGCTCTCCCTCATGGAGATCTGCCCAGAAAATAAGCAACACTATGAAGCTAGATAACTGGTCTTTTTGGAGTAAATGGGAACTTCATCATGGTTTCCATTTTCAGACATAGAGCTGAAGGATTTGATGTTGTTCTGAATGTTTTCCACTTTGCATTATTTGTTAATATTATGTAACTTGGATTTTGATTTTACAGGGCTCACAGTTACGAGACTCCTTGAGTCTCAGAAGAGGCTTTGGGCTTTTGAATATAAATGGTTACTATTATATTTACCCTGAGTGAATTTTGTATTCTAAGACAGTCATGAGTCTGTGGAGGCCAGGGGTGGATTGTGATGGTTTGCATATAAAATGATCACACTAGCTTGAAGTGTTTCTTGTTAAGCTTCTTACTTGGTCCCCATTTATTGGAGAGCTTGGGAGGTTGATTCTTATTGGATAAGGTGTGTTAGTTACTGGGAGAAGATCTTGGGATTGGTTAGTCCTTCCTTCTGTGCTCCAAACAAACTTGCTCACACTGTTCTCTCTCTCTCTCTCTCTCTCTCTCTCTCTCTCTCTCTCTCTCTCTCTCTCTCTCTCTCTCTTACTGATAAATGAAGATAAGAGTTACCATGTTTTCTTAATCATGATGAAACTTCCCCTAAAAACTATGATCCTAAAATGAATACGTTTCTTCCTTTAACCTGCTTCAGGTCAGGTGTTTTGTCCCACTTACAATGATAAGGTGACAGCTACATTGAGTCATTCCCAAAACTACCACAATAAAGCATCAAAAAAGTAGAGTCTAGTTGTGATAAGAAGCTCAATGGAAAGGGCCTGGGAAGGTGTTCAAGAGAAAGTAATTTGAGGATATTATCATGAAAATACATATGTACATGTATAAAATTGTTAGTAAATAATACAATAAGCATTAAAACAATGATTAAAATATTTGATTGCATACCCAGTGTGAGTGTTCAACGATACTTTCTAAGTGCAAGTGTTGAGCTAACTCTCTGTTAGTGTGCCATGATCAAAGTCTGCAATAAATTATTTGTTTTACTGAATTATTAGTTTTTCAGACTTTGCTTTCCATATATCTGTTCTGCCATGTGTTATCAACTAGTCAACTCATAGAAATAACCAACTCAGTACATTTGTTAATTGAACGTCACTGACTTGATTATATCTATAAGCTCACACATTCATCCACACTCTGTCTCCTGTCTTTCTCCCTAAAGTAAATAGAACTACTTGCTATGGCTGGATTATACCATGCTCTGCTTTTTTACATCCTTGCCTGAATAAACCTTCTCCCCATATATATGTGGAAAATTCCCAAGTCTTAAAAGTTCATGTCACATACCATCATGTCTATGATTCCTTTCTCCTTCTTGTGTGCTTCTGTAGTTTTTTTTTTTAAATAGTAGTTACCATGTGGCTATGATAGATTACAATAGTTTTGTTACTCCCTTAGAGAAGAATCACTTTGCATTGGTTTTGGGCAGTTGTGAACATAGTTATCACCACTGCTAAGTATCAAATACATGGCTGATGAAACTAATTGCATACCACCTCCAATATGATTGTTTTAGGTTTCTACACATTCTTTCCCTAGTACAACAAAAGGAAAATGTTTGGTTATCTAAACAAATGGATCCAAGTTCGTTTTCATCTAGCAGCATCTTACTCTCATGGACTGTTTTCATATTCAAATTATTTTTATGCATATTATGTTTATATTTTTAGTACAGTTTATATAAGACTGAATATATTTAAATTTTATTTATAATTACACATCAGGAAGGTATACAATATTCACTATCACCTCCTTAATGGACATAAAAACTCATTTTTTAATATGTATTCTATGTTTGATTATCAAAAAATCTCTTTCTGTGTCTATCTTCCTTTGAAATTTCTCCCAACAGAGCCTAAATATACAAGTATTGCATAGAATTCTATTTTTATTAAGTGCATATAGACTGAGCAGTTACCTAGCTTATTTTCATCGATTCAACTGCAAGAGTCTATTGAAAAGGAATAGGGAAAATATATATAGATATATAGCACTAGACATACTGAAATATATGTCCACCAACTACTCAACAAGCAGATGGGATAATGATGAAGTATCCCTAAAGCACATTGATGAGTTTCCTTGAATAGGGAAGGAGATTGCTAGGAACAGTAGGCTGGAGAAACATATATTAACTATGGTTTTGTGGGAAAAACCATCAGCCATTATCTGAGTTGTGCATAGTTCAACATTGTAACACAGCTGAGGTCATCCATGCAATCTTTTTTTCTTACATACCATTATCTATTATTATACATGTTTTAAGGGAGCAGTTTAAAATAATTGACATTAATAATGCATTAAATTGACTACATTAGGGAGGTGAGAAATGCTGTTATTTTCACATGATCAATACAAGGCTGCATGAAAATATTAAATGAGTTCATTATAAAGGTAATATCAGGAAGAAGACTTATTTTGGATTAGACAACATTTAACAGTAAGCTAGTCCCTAAATTTCAGTGATTGGCTTTGAAACAATCGACAGATAGATATAGACATAACAGAAAACACATACACTGACTTAGTGTGATAAAAATGATATTGAATTTAAGAACTTTTGTTTGAGAATTGTTCTACTTTGCTCTACTTCCTCACATGAAACTCTCTGTAGGGAATTTTCAGTGCATATCACTGAATGCACACAGAACACAGCATAACAGTGCCACACACTGCTGGCTCCAATATTTACAAATTCAAATCATGAGTGTTTTCTTGAATAACAAATAAAATGCACAACTCTATTTCATTGCATGAAGTAATTGAGATGTGGAAACTTCAAAATTCTGACAGGAAGAAAGAGAGAGAGAAAAAAAGAAACATCTGAGGTATTGGCTTAGCTCCTGAGTATGGAAACTTAGGTAGTAATTTTTAAAGATTATAGATATTATTTATCTCCACTATACTTATTTATCTAATTTTGATTTAAAAGCAAAAGTTACATAAAACAGGAAATAAAATGACTTGTTAAAAGTTAGACTTTATATATTTTTTTAAATGCAAAACCTTGAAAAGAAATGGACACATTTAAATTTCCTCAACTTTCAACCTCAAAGTGTGATCATTTAGATAGTGTTCTTCACACTGGTGAAGGTGGAATTTAATCAGACTGATTGAAAAAACTTTAACCTAACATGAAATATCAATTTTGTAGGACAAAGAGTCACTTTTTTTCAAATAACACAAAATGTAAAAATCAGAAGTGCAAATAACTTGACATATGAAATGTATGAGTAAGAAAGAACCATGAAGAATCTTTTACCTGGAAAATACATTATATTTGGAATTGCTTACAAGTAATGAAAAAATGTAAATGATACAAACTTAAATAATGACATAATTCGGGGTTTAGAAATTTAAAAAAAAGGATTAAAAGGAAGGAGCCAAATCCTATAGTCCAAATCACAATTTCTCATTCACTATAATTGTAAATGTTGCTTCATGAACACAGCATATGGAAATGAGTGGCACCAAGAGGATTCACTAGGCAAAGAAAAGTAATAAAGTAATACTGTTACATAAATGTGCATGTATGTTTCCATCTGCATTGACATTGAAATGGTGATTTGAAGGCCAGACAAAAAGCATCCTAGGTATAAAATATATACTAAGAAATGAATAGTTCTACTCATAACTTGACAGGCTTGTATAAGTGTTAAGTATAATTAGGTGACCAATAAAAGCAGTAAAATAAAATGGAGGTTAGAAAAAGCACATCATTATTTCCTTTTATTTCTATTTTATACTTGATGTTCCAAGGGATTAAAATTCCACTTCCCTGTTTTCGTTTCTAGAATATCTTTTAAATAAGGTGGTGGAATTCACTTCTCTCTCTCTTAAATTGACCATCTTTAGTTTGCTTTACCTGTGGAATTAAAATGAAAATACCTCCTCAATAAACTTATAGATATAGAAATGAAATTGACAGTCCTTGGAAATGGAAATTTCTTAGTACCTTGAAAAGGGACTGTAGAGGAAAAAAAGCATAAATCTCAAGAGTGCTTCCTTTTTAAAATATTTTATTTACTCAAGAGAGGGGGGGGCAGAAGAAGAGAGAGAGAGAGAAAGTGTGAGAGAGAGAATGTATGGGTGTGCCAGGGCCTATTGCCATGGAAAGTGAACTCCACATGTGTGCACCATTTTGTGTTTCTGGCTTAGGCTGGCTAATGAGAAATTTCCCCCTTACTGGCAGGCTTTGCAAGCAAGTCCATTTAAGAGAAATCTCTCCCGCCCTCAATAGTAATAGTCTAATTTAATAAAACCTCAGGTAATTTTTTTTCATGTACTGAGAAAGAAAGAACATAATTATTGGTGCCAAATCTCTAATTGTTGAAGTTCAAAGAACAAAGAGACAGACATTTCTTTCTCTTACTATCATTCCAAACAATTCCATGTGATAAGAGTTGTGTATCTTCATCCAGTGAATTGTAGGCAGAATTTAGACTCTGTGTCTAGGCTTTATAGGTAGAGGATAATCTTGAAGTACATTTTTGCTTTAATGGCAACAAAACTAGGCACCATGTAGTATATCTTAAAATGTCCTTGAAAGTGACAAAGTTATCTTGAACAAAAGCTACATTCTGTTAAGTATACATTCTTCTAGGCATATTTGTGCATTATATCATCTGTAAGAATCATACAGGTGAGGTGTTTGTATCGTTCCATATATGGTAATCAGTCAGAGGCTCCTTGAGTTTTGACTGATGGTATAAGATCACAGTTGATTCAATGAAGCAATGGTATTAGGGTTAAAAGAGCAGGAACATGTGGTTTAGAAGCAGCCTTCTCCCAGAATTCACTCCTTTCAGTTACTACATTGCAAAGAGTGATACTTAGTGCACACTTCAGTTTCCTGTAATATGTACCAAAGCACTTGAACTTGTGAATCTGTATTATCAATAATCAAAAGGGGGAAACTTTTCAGCACTTCAATATAACTGAAGTAATGGACTACTTTCAATCATTATCTTGTGGAAAGGAAAAGCTATAGGCTATGTGGACTTTGATTCTAAGCACTTGGACAACAGAGTTAGTAGTCTTTCACAGATACGAAATTTGCAACAATTTCAGAAATGATCCTAAACATATATCTGGTATTTTGTACTGTGTATGTATGCAAAGCTGAATTGTCAGAAACAAATGAGTCTAAAATCAAGATATTGATCAGCTTTGAAAAGTACTAATGACAACCTATGACCTGTAGTGTCAAATATCCAGCCAAGATTTACTTCTTCATGTAAAAATAAACAAACACATCCATTCCATATGTATTCAGATTTGCTCTCAACTTTAATAAAGGGTAAATTTATATGTGTGCCAAAGAACTATTTCAAATAAGTGTTTTATTATTTATTATCAGTGTGTCATGTAAGTATTTTCTCTTTTTTATACCTGGAGTTATGTGAAGTTTCTAGACTTACAAAGGTTTGTGAAAGGAATTTTTTATGAACCAACCCTGATCAACTGTGGTCCTTGATACCTTTCTGTGGCATGGATTGTTTGCCTCGCCACTAAATTAGTTTACACTTTCTTCCTCAATACATGTCAATAAATTCATTTATATAATCACACTCACAATTATTTTGACCAGGAACTGGAGTTTACCATATAGAATGTGTATGACAGTAATGTGTACAAAATGCCCTCAAACAATTTTATACCATCTTATACTTTCCCAGCTGTAGGGTGGGTAATGACTTTGACATACAGGTGCTGAATATTTGTATTTCACTAACCTCAGGTATTGGAATAAAAAGAACCATCACCGATGTCCCATAATCACCATAGGTGTTTTTTCTTTATATTTTGTAGCAATGCTCTTTTAAAAATGTCACTCAGCTAGGCAGATAGCTGAGATTCTGGCAAGAGAGGAGCCACCACAGTCATACCATGGAGGGTCCAAATGGAACCCGGCAGAGAATGACGGGATGAACAAAGGGTCCACAGCCACAGCCATTAAATCAACACAAGATAAGCCAGTGAGACAGAAACCAACGATTTTCGATGCAAAGACCCCTAAGCTCACAACCTTAAAGCAGCCTTAATACTCATCCACCAGGACTCAGGGAACTGAGCGGAAGAGGGGGCGGAAAGATTGTGAGAGCCGTGGTGGGGGAGACGATCCAGAGGCATGGCACCCATCAGTAACAACACACTTGGGCCATGAGGACCGGACTGAAGACTGGGCTATCCATGGTCCCCTACCACAAAGACTGATCCAGACGATCCATGGAGGAGGTTATCCAGCGGTTTGGGGAGGGGGACAGCAGGGAATTGGGGATAATAACTCATTGTTTGCCCATTAAATGTTGTAACTCATTATGGACAATAAAAAAAATAAAAAAAATTAAAAATACAATAAAAATATCACTCAGGAGAGCATTTGTTGGACAAGTATGCTAAAGCCATGCTTGCAGTTCAACTGATTATCACAGACTTTAGTCACTTCTCAGAAAAGGTTCTTGAAAGGAGGGACTCTGGGAGAACATAGCTGCCTCTAATATCCAGATTACATGTGTACTGAAGCAGCCTTAGGAATCCATGTGTGTTCATTACTCTGTGTGTAACCTGGTAATTCAATGCCTATCACAAGCATTTCAGTCTAGATTGTTTGAGAATTTTAGCACTGATGTCAGACAATCAAGAAATAAATGATAACTAATCATGGAATATCATTATCGATGTAGTTATTTCACTAAATTATGCTGCATTCTCTAAATATAATTTGGTACATGGCATAGAGAACATTCTTAAAGATTAGATAATGTTGTCCTTCTAAAACTGTGGAATCTGTTAGAATGTGAAAACAAGAATATACTGCAAGCATACAAATCTCAATCTACAAGTAGAAAAACAAGTGTATCTTAAGAAAAAAAATGTGCTATATATCACAATACTGCTGCTGTAATTTCTGTTTTCACAATGTTCTGTGCAATGTTTTGTCATCAGTGCATACTAAGTAGATCAATGCACAGAATTTCCTTGGAAAGAACATTCATGTCTCTTCCCAGAGAATTCACCATCTACTTCCTACATACCACAGCCCTGAAATTAAAACAAATCCTAAGAAAAAAAATGGTCACCATGATCTTTAAGTATAGTTGTAAAATCAATTGAATTGCTTCATATGCTAATAGCAACATCTAGAAGAACCATGCACTTTCAAGGGTTTTACTTCTCACTCCTCCTAAAACACACATTGATTTAAACCAATTTCTTTGAGGAAGAACCCTGGTAATGTAACCAAAAACAAAACAAGCAGGTGGATAATAGCAAAATACAGGAATGCATAGTAAAAATCATACTAGTTTGAGATCTAATTTCATAATTATGTACGCATGATTCTTAGAGACCACAGCCAAAATAGGTTTGCCTGCTTGCTTTATGAGGTGGTTGACAACTATCAGAGGGACAATGGCCCTGAGAGTGATGTTCATAGAAGAGTTGTCTCAGCACTCCAAAGTTACAGAGATGTAGTCCCCAGGATCTCAGGAGCAGAGGCAAAGCTGTGAAAAATCTCTCCAAGGCACCTTTCTTGCAGTAGCAGAGAAGAAACGATGCTCTCTGGAGCTTCTGTAATTTGTCTTGTGTGTGCAGAAGAGCATAAGCATTAAACAAGGGGGAATGCATCTTTCTACAAATGGAAAACTACATTGAATACTTAATAACCAAAGAACTGGCTTTTCCAAGTCTCCCCTGAATGTGAAAAGTAAAAAAGGAAAGAGGATTCCAAATGAAGGGCATCATTTTCCAGGTGGGCAAAGAAATTGTCTGATGTCCCCACCCACATCTATTTTGTTTCTTGTAGGGAATGGAGTAGGGTTGTCACAGCATAAGATGGATCCTTGTGCTGAGACTTTATATTGCCCTTTGAGATAGCAACATTTGACTTCATACTTGACAAAGAAGAAAACCTTCGATGTGAGGGATACATTCATGCCTAACAAATGCAATCAATACCTTGGGTTCAAATCCCAGCACTCCAAACACACACACAGACACACACACACACACACACACACACACACACACACACACACACACACACACACACACTGATACTATTTGCACTTTTCAGGAAACAAAAGTCTTTCTTAAACAAACTTAATGGCAGATATAATTTGTTATTCTGAACATAGGAAGATTCATCAAAATGGCATTTTTATTTAATCTAAATGTACTTTCTGTCACTTGGGGAAATACACCTATGTTTTAGCAATGCTATCTTACAAGTTGTGCTGTTGTCACTGTTATTGGGACTTAAATGTATAGTGTCCTGCATAATTTCATGTGTTGGGACACTTGCTGGAGGAAGTGGGACAGTAGGCCAAGCAATCAGGTCCCACTTTCTCTTCACTCTCTCTATTTCCTCTGATATGATGTGATACCTTTCTGGCCATGATCCACTGGATTGTCTAGAACTCTAAGCCAAAATAAACTTTTCTTCCTTCCTTTAATTACTCTGGTCTGATTTTTGTTCACAGCAAGAGAAGATAACTGATCCTTTGTAGTTTATTTATTTATTTTTGACATTCGCTTTTACCTTGGTACTCAATTTTGAAGCTAATCTTTCTTCACTATGGAGACTGGATTGCATCTCAGTATGTAATAAAGTAACCTGCCATCTGACAGTTCAGCTCTGTTACAAACAAGTTCAGTTGTTTCCTTTCTGTTATCTGTTTATAAAAGTTACAACACCCACTTCAGAGCTGCAATTCACAACTCTGATTTCTAAAGAATTGAATGCTCCACTTTGGGAAGACAACCATGGGAAATGGTTGATTTTTAAACTCTTCTCACCACACTCATTTCTGTGGCTCCTGCAATCCATCTGCTAACTGCTTTGAAGTTCTCTGTCTGAATTCATAGCCCCCACCTATTCTTGGTAAGATCTTACACTATGCTTGCCCACTCGCATAGGACTGTTTCTACAATCATAAACTTTGAGCTTCAAAAGAAAGTAATTATTTTTAATAAAGACGTAAAAGAAATTAGTCTCTTTTTAAAATTTGCTTGCCAGATGATTTTCTTGGCTTTTCATTGACTGACACTTAATAGATGAACCTTCGTGAAAGGCCATGCACTCTGAATTCTCCTGTACCATTTTGAGTACCTTAATTAATTACTTTATTTATTTATTTGAAAGATAGGAAGGAGAGAGAGAGAGAGAGAGAGAGAGAGAGAGAGAGAGAGAGAGAGAGAGAGAGACAGACAATGGGTGCACCAAGGTCTCTAGCCACTGCAAATGAACTCCAGACACATGTGCCACCTTGTGCATCAGGCTTTTTGTGGGCACTGGGAATCTAGCCCATTCCTTAGGCTTTGCAGGCAAGCACCTTAACTGCTTGAGCCAACTCTATAGCCCCTGAATACTTTGAATATAGTTTCTTTACCTAATAAGATGTCAATAAGCTTTTTTTTTTTGATGAAGCACTACAGAGTCATAGTTTGAGGAATCACAGTTAATGTTACCATTCCCAATTATCCATCCTACTTGATAGAGCATTCATATAGTTAGCCAATACATAAATTAAAAAGTGGATATGATCCAATAAAACAAAAGGTATATAAAATATGAATTTCATGTCATATTCACAATTCCAAAAAATGTTCATATTTTTCACACATATGTGTTAACAACATTCCTCAGTTTATGGGCCATACAAAAACAAGTGTTGGCAACAATTGACTATGGGGGCAGTTTCTGGCCCTTTGGTGTAGAATGCAGTATTGGAAACTGTAGTTTCCAACAACAACCTCAAGGTGCAGGTATTTGTAACCTATAGTATCCACTAAAAACTAAGGCAGTGGGCTGTAATGGTTGCAAAGTGGTTAAATTTGCTTGTATGCAAAGCCTAAAGTCCTGGGTTCAATTCCCCAGTATCTACATAAAACCAGATGCACAAGGTGGCACATGCCTTTGGAGTTTGTTTGCAGTGGCAAGAGGCTCTGTAGTGCCACCTTCTCTCTCCTCTCTCTCTTTGTGTATATATATATATATATATACAAACATATATATATATATATATATATATATATATATATATATATATATATATATATATATACACAGATGAGAGGTTTCTCTCCATATATAGAAAGGTTTTCATCAAGGTTAAATCATTTTAAATATTAAATTTTTAAATCACTTTAAATATTAAAATTGAGCATATAGATATATGTGTGTGTGAGAGAGAGAGACAGAGAGAGAATGGGTACACACATATGTCAGACATATATATATATATATATATATATATATATATATATATATATATATAATCTAAAGCAGCACAAGAGCCTAATTATAACTATAAAATATAGATCTATTTGTAAATATTGGCAACTTTACCCTTAAAAATCATGTTTATTTTTGGAAGCATAGTTTTATTCTAAGTTTCAAGATCTTTTCTGACATTCCATTCAATGACTCTTGGAGCCTGGCTTGAACTATTCCAGTGACTTTTTCTGGCTGTTGAGATTCAGTACATTGCATATTTGGCTCACCAGCAGTTCTGAAAACATCCTTGGATTAAATCCAGAAGAGAATCAAACACTTCGCTAATGTAGCTGAATAAAATGTCAAAATTGAGAAAAATAAATTAGAAATTAAACTCTCGGCTTCTCAGGTGCCGTGGCAGTATTTTTCTTTGCGAGCAGGAAGATTGCACAATTGCCTTGTCTCAAGGTATCTATTTTCCCTCTCTGAATCCCTGACAGGATTATTATTTGTAGCGTTGCCTTTGCTAAATAAATTGCACCTTTAGAAATTAGTGCTTACCTCCATGAACTCTGCAACAAGAGAACCTATGAATAAATTAAATCACTGAAGATCACTTATAAAAGCAGCATGAAGAGATAATTCTCTTGCTAAATGTTAATCATACATACAACCTTTCACTCCCAAAATTGCTTATGTCTTTTTATTCATGTTTCCTATATCCCCAAGAGAAATTTTGCCATCTAACCCATCAATTGTGGGAAACTAGGGAAATGAACCTGTGAATCCCAGCATGGGTGACCCTCCATGGTGTCTTAGCAGAGGTCAAGGCTGTCCAGAGTCCTTGAAGACCTGAACTTGAGCCCAGGCAGTAGGGTGACATGCAGACTCTTTCCAGAGGAAGAAAGTAAGAACAAAGCTTAGCTAAAAGGTGGAAGGAAATACTGCAAACAGAGGGAAAATGAAAACAGCATGAAAAAAATCTTTCTCACCAAGAGCTCTTTGCACTGGATTCCTTCATTAAGCTCTGATCTTTCTGCTCCTGTCTTTACTTTCTGCTGAAAAGCCTGCCCCCTAAATTAGGGTTGAGCTTCTGTTCTGTGCTCGAGAGACATAGAGACACATGGCTCTCATATTTTTACTTTGGATTTGGCAACCTCAGAAGAATTAGGAAGAAGTTTGTGAATTCAGTCACATCTACCTAGTAAGGATGAGACCAGCCTGGACTACATGAGAGCTATTTCAAAAAACACCAAAAAAAAAAAAAAAAAAAAAAAACAGAGCCCTTAAGCAATTCACACACACACACACACACACACACACACACACACACACACACACACACACGGCCTAAAACTCATGCAATTCATAACCCATCCCATGGATTGATCTAGGAATCCCACTGAGGAGGGCTCTCAACGAGTTGGGGCCAGGGTGGAGGGAAATGGGGGTACCCACATAAGACTTGTTCAATAGTTTGTGTCCAATTTTCAACATCAAATTATCAATAAAATATTCGCTCCAGGAAGGTTTTTAAGCAAATTAATCAATAACTGAATTCTTAGCCCTCAGCTTATTTCCATGATTTTAAATGAATTAATGAGAAAAATGCCACTGTAATAATGATATAATGTGATCCCAAACAACTGTTAACCCCTTGTGGAGATAAACTCATAAATTCTCTTAATCAAACAATAATCATGCATTGCCTTCACTTCAAAGAGGACAACATGAAATTACAAGAAGTGAACTCTTACTCAACTTCTCACAACTGGTTGTATATGGCAGACCTGACATTTAATATCTCCCTTGCCTGATTCCAGTATTATGCCCCACTATCCATCTTATATTATTTTTATTAGTCTTGATTCTTCAACTAATGGATTGGTGAATATTTGATAAGTTAATTTTAAAATGTAAGATTTCAGCTGGTATTGTACCTCACTTGAAGAGTTCTCACCTAGCACTGCTTTTGATGATTAAACGGGAAAAATAAAGAAAAACAAAAAGGTTTTGTCAAGGTTCAATCACTTTAAATATTAAATTTTGAGCATAATGTTTAAAACTGCTAAAATGATGCTATGAACTAAAAAGGACTGATGTGAAACTAAAATAAGAATAAAATAAATTGATGAGAAAAATTCTCAAGGAAGTAAAATATTAAAAGAAACTCATAAAAAATCAACAATGATTGAGACATCCAGGTTTTCCCATGATCATAACTCTCTGAAAGACTAAAGAAAGCAGTTAAAAAATGAATCATTAAGACAAGAGAGGATCACGATCAATTTGATATGCCTATATTATCAGCGCCAACCTATGTGCATTATGTAGCAATAATAAAGAATGATCTATAATTAAATATAGTATTCTCCCTGGGCTCATCCCCTGAGAGGTGTACGTTTTCAATATGTCAGAAAGTGCCAGGTCACAATGGTAATTCAAGGGGAGCTCGGTGTGAACCAGAGAAACTTGATGCAGTGTTAGAAGGGAAGATATAGGTCAAGAGTACCAACCTTGCTAGCTGTGCTGGTGGTATGCCTCAAGGTTCATCCTGAGTCTTACAAAAAACCAAACCAAAAAAATTCACCCCACACACAGTTACTACACAACTTATGCACAGTGAACAATCTCAAAAGGATAGCATAATTTATCAGAGTGTTCATTTTACTATGAATAGAAAGCAGATTTTTTAAAGATGGATCTGCTTTTACCTGGCTTAAGATACATGAATGATAAGGCTGAGCAACATTTAAAAGAGAGAGCTAACTAGATAAACTTGGGAAGGTATCATCTCATGATGAAATTATACACTTGTATTTGTGTGGATTGATTTGCATATATCCATATATCTTCAACTTATTGTTTCGTTAAAAAATTGCAAGAGCAGTGAAGATATTACATGAACAATATTTTTCTTCTGATGTAGAGAATTAAGTTCCTATGAACTTATTTAGCGAATGCACTTGGTTTCAATTCCAAGCAACTTGTAAAAGAATTTCATTTAAATCATGATGAAAGCTTATGAGGAATGTTGAAGAAATTAAATGAATATAGACCAGAAACTCCTAAAAAGCTTATTAAGAGTCTGGAGTGCTAAAGGAAGTAGGAATATAATTGGAGAACTCTTAATGTACATTTTATGAGCACATTTGTTCCTACAGAGTCTCATAAAGCAGAAAAGTAGCCAACACAATTTCTTTATTTCTACAAAATGGAAAGGATCCAAACACACGTTGGGCTATTATTATCTAATTTAATGACCACTGTGGCAAATGTCATAAAAACTATTTTAAAGGATCAAGTGGAACACATCTCACCTCTTGATTAAGGCAAATATAAGGTATTGCAAAAACTCTCCCCTTGTCTTGATAAATGCTATTCCTATTTTTTTTCTAGCACACTATGATCTCATAATATAAGGTCTGCAAAAGGGAATTCAAAACTTGAGGAAAATGTTGAGTCTTTAATGACAAGAGCCATTAAATAAATTTTGCAATGTAAATTATCCTAAGTTTGGGAAATGTGATTTTTTTCTCTTGTGAAGTCCTCATTATATATTATATAGTATAAGTCACCCTCAGAATTATATTGACCATCAAAATAAGCAAATGTTTGTAATAAAACATAAAATTTTTTTTGAAATTGTAACTTATTTAAGAGAGAGAGGGGGGGCGGAGGGAGAGAATGGGCATTCCAGGGCCTCTTGCCATACCAAACAAAGTCCAGACACAAGTGTACGTTTTCTATCTGGCTTTGCATGGGTATTGTGGAGTTGAACTTGCACATGAAACCTTTACAAGCAAGTGCCTTTAACCATTGTAAAATCTCCCCAACCCAAGAAATTATTTTATATAATCTATTAAAATTATAGTATAATTACATTGCACAAAATAATGCTCATTTGTTTATGTATCAAAAAATACTCATGGTAGGACATTTTCTATTTATATGATTGAAGCAAAAATACAAGTAGAATATCTACTTACTTACCGTTTTCCCTTGAGTCATAGAACATAGAGGTAATATCAAGATAGAAGAGGCTCATT